>JAMKCH010019976.1:0-66948 GCA_023653785.1 Ophioderma brevispina | reverse complement strand
CCGGTACATCGATAGGTTACTGGTTCACATCAAAGAACGGTTTAAATCTTGTGAATGGTAATCGATCTTCAGGTGAGGCCATGCAAAAATCTTGAGTTGAGAATTACAAAGTTCTGACTGTGTTAAGGGGCATACTCAAGGTCAGAAAAGCAACCGCCCGTGGTTCATAAAACAAAATTCACAATGACTATTTGTAAGAAGATTGATTTGACCAAGATGTAAATTCAGAATAATGATTTTAATATATAAATGAAATCACGAAATACACACAATTTTAACTTTGCACAAAAATTGTTATATCTCTTACCTATTTATATTTACACAATATCTCATGAATTACTAAAGTTCAAGAAAGTTCTCGTTGGGTGCGCACCAGGGTCTGTAAAATCAGGTCCATATAAATCTTGGCGACAAAATTCTTGTTGGTACAGTTCAGTAGTTTCTGCGTTATCGCAAACGAATTTTGTTATGTGTATTTGACCCCTGTTGTGCCGAAACACCCGGGTGCCGATATAATTTTTTACAGTGATTTGCTCTTTCTCCCCCAATTCCCTTTCTTTACCATATCTCTTTCCTCATTGACTTTCCTCTGCAGAACGACAGAAAATATCCTATCTCTTGAAACGACCATGAGTGCAAGAAAAACGCCGGTTATTCAAGCTATTGTAAGTTTTTTTATTCCGTGGTTCAAGTTTGATATACACTGTTGCTCATAAAGTTGGAATATTTATTTCAGACCCAATCTTATAACGTATTTCTATTTGAACTCCTCAGTGATCATATTAGAGTAGGTGAATGATTACATAATAATCATGAATCCATGCATAATTTTGAATTACGTAACAATGCCCTTTTTTGGGAGCTATAAAATGCCAGACGTCTGTTGTTTGTTCCTTTTCCCTGCGCCAAGCCGTTTTGCAAGGAGCCCATATTTTTCAGAGTTGGTTGTTACCTTTACAACAAAAACTGACACAGAGGTTCCCTAGGCTATGCCTCGTCCAACGACATTGTCAATACGCAGAAGAGTACTTGCACTCCGACGGGAAGGGTACAAACAAGCCAGAGTCGCTGACTTTCTCGGGATATCGCAGAGTACGGGTCTGTAAAATCCTCAGACATCATCGAGAGGTGGGTCATTTGAGGCCACGAAAATCTTCAGGCGACCACGATTGGCCTCCAGACGAGATATGTGCCGTAGAGCCCGGAAAATGCCAACGAGCCGTCTTCGTCGTTTGTGGAGAAGACACTATGGAATCAACGTTTCCATCCAAACTGTAAATCGGAGATTGCTTCAACATGATTACCGAGCAAGACGAATGAACAAATGTCTACTCCTAATAGTCTAGGCGAGGGGTGAAAATAATGTTCAGATAATGATAAAAGCATGAAACTTGGCACAAATGATCAAAACAACATTCTAAACATTTTCAGGGGTGGAGCCAAAATTAACTCTCTATAGTATAGCAACGGTTGCTAGGCAACACATTTTCCTTAGCAACCGGTACATAGGATGACTATGGACCAATGATATTCATTGACTAGATGTATTTTAGTGTCCCTACAACTTAAATTTCCGATAAACATATTTTGAAGCACTGGCCACAACACAATACCAAATTGCAGTTGCTAGGCAACATAGTTTCATTATCAACCAGTAGAAACTGGCCTGGTTTTACCACGATTTCATATGAACTGACTGCATACGTTATATAAAAAAACATCTTAATAAACTGCCTCTGTAGTATTATAAGCTGCTAAACATCATAGTTTCGTGTTTGTGCCACCATCTGAGCAGGTCCCTCTTGCTTGTACTATTTTTGAATCTGTTGTGCAATAACAATGAGTAGTGATGAATGCCCCTAGGACTATCTATTTAATGATAATATCCTCAGAGCCATGGACGTTTTTTATTTCTATATAGTCTCTTATTTGGTGGAGGAAGATGGGATAATGGTCAACTAACCCTAGCCTGCATATTCACCAAATAAACCCCCACACATGAAACTACCCTAACCCCTCCATGCTCAAAAATGGCAAACCGTTCACATTCACCTACCCTGGCGACCGGTCTAAATTTGGTCCTTTGCAGATAGACACCAAAGAACAACATTTTGCACATTCCCACTGATGTAGTAGCTTTTCCCCCTGGACCCACACCAGAGGCTCTAACGACGCTGACCCCGGTACACACCCGTTTTGTGGTGGTTGAGATGCGACACTTCCCCCCTCCTCCCCTCCCCCAATATCAAAATCCTAGTTACACCATTTCCAAATTTAAAAAACAAATTTTTCTAATTTTTAACTATTGGCTTCGCTCCTTCATACAAACCCATCACCGCTCTAACCATTTCCTCTGGTATACCTCTCTTCCCCTCAGCGCCCCCACTCCATCACTTTTCCCCAGGACTATCAAATACCTTCTCCAAATCCACAGATTCAAGAAGCATAGCTGAAAAGCCGTCAATTTAATTAACTCCACTGCATGCCAATACAAATAGCTATTGCACGCTTTGATCATGGATGGAATTGAGTCCACCTTTAATGAACAAAATGCAAAGTGGCATAAACCATGCTACTTAAAGTTTGGTAAAAGTATACTAGAGCGGAAGCGCAAATACAATAAAGAAGCAACAACTTCTAAGCGGATTTTCACAAGAAGCAGTATCGGAGAAGCATATACCTCCATACCTGTAGACAGCAAAATGCCTGTGTGTGTGTGTGTTTGTGTCTGTGTGTGTGTGTGTTTTGGTTCCAAACTGGAAACCAAAGAGAAACTCCATACAAACCTCCATCTTTCGAGTAGATTTCCGCATTGCAGAAATGAACTCCAGGATCACGAGCTTTCTAGAGAAATTAAGTGCAGGAGACCTTATTGCGATTGAAGCAAAATATCACACAGGATGCCTCATCAAACCTGTACAACAGAAAATGTGGAATGGTCCCACAGGAGCGAGGAACCTTAAGTGAACACAAACCTGCAAAGACATTGCATTAGGTGACCTGATATCCTGCATTGAGGATAGCAGGATAAGATAGAGACATAAAGGTGTTTAAGCTTGCTGATCTTACCAAGCCTGTAATACAGAGTGGCTGGCATTAGCTTCCTTTTGTTACTTCAAGAGTAAATAGTATGCACCTCAAAGACCGGATCCTCATGCATCTCCCATGAATGATAAAGCTATAAGGAAAAGAGAGATGTGTTGATGGCATAGAGGATGGCAATCGTAATTGTCTGTTCTGTGTCAAGATGAGCAGAGTGTCACGATGACCCAAATTGCTGACAGGATCCGAACGTGACTTTTTACACAGGTGTCATTCTCAGGGTTTGACTACTTTACCAGAGCAGTCAAGTGGAATCAGTACCGCTTGCCGCAGTCCGCTTTGTCCCTATCGCATTATCATCAATGTGTCAAATATTAAAGATCAAACCATCAACACATGCCCCTTAGCCAACCATGTCTCCCTATTGTCTCAGCTCCTGGTTCAACTGCCTTAAAAAGGGTGGCCCAGAAGTATGGAAAGTAACCCCAAGTTATCACATGCAAAGACCGTGAAATGCCTGCAGCTGCCAGTTTGCTTGGAACTTAAGATCTTCGCGTTAAATCATGGAACGCAGTTGCTTGCTAGCCTTTTTTGATCTTGGTGTGTCAACCTCCTATTATGATCATACGATGGATATAATTACTTTATCACGAAATAATGTATATATTATTACAAATTGCGACAGCCTGACTTCAGAACGTCAATTTTCTCACTGCATCGGCAACATATATTGACCACCGATCCACTAACATCCCGTCTGTTTCATTTCATGGTACAAGTTTCTCCTTGATCCGGATGTTACCCTTAGGAGGGTACCTCGACTGGAGTGATGATACCGACCATGGTTTCACCCATTCTATAGCAACTTTGAGAGTACAAAGAAAGGTAAAGGACTTGCCAATCGCTTTACAATAAATAAAGCCTACAGGTCGCCATAAAACCATGCTAGTCTGATAGCAAACCAGACATCCTACACGCCACCAATGCCATTCTATTTTCTTTTTTGGATGTAAATCTTTTGGTTGATGTTTACAATTTCGTTTAATAATGATTGAAACATTTATTTCATTAATAATGTATTATTATTTGAAACATTCATGTGTTGCGGGTGTGTATTTAAGGGAAATGCCATATTTTTGGTGCTCAATTTGGACGCCCATCTTTAAATGGGAAACATTTGGATGACTTCGAAATGGGCCCTTATGTATTACTTTTGATCAGAATATCCATTCCATACAAAAATGGATTGTTATACCGTTTATAGTTGCTAAATGTTTTAAAAGAATATTAATATATGGCACCTATCCTAAGTCCGCCCATCTGAATTGGCATTTTTTTTTTATTTTGGGAACATCCAGATTGTGTTGGGGGTCAATCTAGCGGAAGTTACCAAGTTGATTTGTTTTAGTTCTGGGTAGTAACAAAGGATGTGGTGGTTATTCCTCCAGTTAGGTGGCAGCTCCAAAAATCCTGTTGCTATGGTAATTGTGTGGTGTTACCTAGCAACCGTTGCTAAGGAAAAGTGGTTTGGTGTATTTTGGGCTCCCCCCCTGAAGGTGATCATATGGGGTGAAGAAAATATTGTGCCAGGCTTTGCTTTTATCATTTTCTAGCAATATTTGCTGTATTTGAACCCCTCGCCTAGACTATATCCGTTCACCACAGAGGTTATCGATTTGCTGGACTAGGGAGCACATGAGATTACAGCTCAGACACTGGCGCAAGGTGGTGGTTTTATTGGCGATAGTCGCTACATCCTTGACCATCAAGATGGAAGACAGAGGTCGTCGATAATGTGGTAAGAGCCTCCGAGATGACTGGATTCAGCAGTTCAGGAATCCGGCTCAACGGTGGCGAACTCAGTGAGGGGGTGGTATGCGAGCCGCGGTTAATCATTATGGAGAAAAAAAACATCATTGGTGTTGCCAGATGGAAACAGGAACGCCGTGAGTGTACGTGGACAATCTGGAAAACCACTGTCTACACTGCAAGGAGGGTTTGATGTAAACAACTTTCGTTGCAAGACGGCAATGTCACACCGCACAGGGTCGCTGTTAACGAGAGACAATTTCTTGAGGGATGGGGTGGATCAGACATCCATGGTCTGCATCTTGGCTCCCATGATTTGAACCCTATCAGCATGCTGGAGGTCTTAGGCAGAGCCATCAAATTAAGGGACCAATCTTCCTAAACACTACGAGTTAGCTTAGCCTATGACTGATGAGTGGGAAGCTCTGCCCATTGCTATCATAAACAACTTTGAGTGGGACAGTATGCCGCGACGTCTTACGCACTGATTCATGCCAGGGATGGTCATACTCGGATGTTAGTGGAATGATTGATATAAAAAAAAAAACAGTACTGTACTTACGTTGAACATGCGATGCATGAAATAACCCAACAAATATGTTATATTTAAAAATGTTTACTTTTTTTAAAAAAAAACTTGTAACACAATCCTTAAATCTTCTGTTCAAAAACAACCCTTTTCCTTTCAGGCAAAGACACAGTTCGTAAAGGGTTAATGTGGACTAAGGTCATGGTGTTGTCGGAGGAGACTGACCTTCAAGTAGTGTGGCGATATTCACCCTAGGTACCATAAATAACTCACACTGAAAGAATCATTCAATAAAAAGTGCGTACAATATGTTATTCCAAAATTATGAGCAACCGTGTGTGTTTTTAACATATCATATTCGATGGATGTTTTTTTATAATTCAGAGACTATTTTAAATGTTTCCATGGTCTAGAGCACAAATCAATATCATTATAAAAAGTGTATACGGGCGTTAGAATAAAAACGCAACATAAACTTTCCCAAATTTTGTGGTAATGTGTTAAATTACACCAAAATTAACTAGTGCATCTTTAAGCCACAACTCCCCTCTTCGAATTGTTAGAATTTATTCATGTGTGGTCATGGAAACTGATCATCATTGTTTGGCCACATGGGACAAAGGCAAGCTGGGACCAAGTTCAATACCAATGCAGTCACTTGCCTGACTGAAGTGAGAAGCGAGGGAAAATTGAATAGGATTTGTCGGTTAGCAGTACTTGAAACTTTGTAATGTCTCTCCGTTACATACATATTTTCTAATTTTGTTAGAGTAGACGGAATTTGCACGTAAGATTAGGCACACATGATACTATATTTTGCCCAACGGTTAGATGTTAAAATATCTAAATTTTGTAGAGGCGGTAAATTGACGGGGCCTAGGCTGTGGGCACAAACTGCCCCTTTAAAGGTCCAAGGAAATGCACTAGGTTCATGTGCACCTCCTACAAGGAGGGACTAGAAAGCTTCAATATTGGAGTGGTAAGGACATCATTAGTGAACTATTGATTTGTCAGAGAGTAATATAAAATTCCAGGTGACTGGTGTGAATCTATTAATGACACTGACTGAAAATCAAATAGTTTACTAATGATGTCACTGGCTTGTGTATTTTTTGTTCTAGCCCTGTTTATTGGAATGGATGTCCATAAAGATTTGGAATAGTTTATAATCTCATTTCTGGGACCTTTAACGTTAGATATGGAAAGAGTCCTTTAACTTTTATGGGGCACACTGCAAGACCGTCAAGAGAATCGGCGAGTGTCAGCGTTTACGAAAAGTTTATAATATATTATTCTTGATGAGTCACTTACAGAAACATTCTGAAACGTTGGATGACGTCTGAACAGGTGGTGAGTTCTACAAGAAAGTGATTCGATGCCTTTAAACTCTGTCATAAATTAGGGAAAGGCTCAATAATGAGGTTTAATCCTATCGCAGATTACCTTGACAGAGCTGCCGTTGGGACTGGGGGAACAAAGATCGGAGGTGGTGCAATTGGCATTGTAGGTGGCGGCTGTGTTGTTCTATAATATCCTGACCGCTCTGATAGTTTTACCGCTGGCCAGAACAAGCAGGCGCGAAAGAATGGAATCTGAATATGCATGATTAATCTGCACTCTTCCCTGTTTTTATCAAACGGCAGCTATTTATACTGCAAAAGCCTTAATCTTAAAATTGGCGCATGCGTTTTAGCTATTGTGATCCTGTGCAGCGGTTAAACTATCACGGCGGTACAGATATTATAGAACACCGCAATCTTACTCCCACAAAAACCACAAAAATTGCCACCGCTTCTACAATATGAGGACAGTGTGTTGCTGTGCAGTGTATTGTGGGGACAGTTGACATGTTTAGAATGTGCAGTATGTATGCCTCCTACGCACCCGACGTCGGTGCTGAGGTCCAAAACGGGACCAATCACCAACCATAATCGTCATCGTAATGTACGATTTTTTCGGGTGGGGAGCTGTGTTTGAATTTTCAACAATTTTTGCGTGTCAACTTTGTGTGGGGTAGTTCTCTTCAAAGTGCCGGTATGGTAAGAAAAATCCTAGAAATGTTCGGGGAAAGACAAGGAAATAACTTTGGTTAGTGTAACACCTATAGTATTACAACGGACACCTAGGCTATGGTCGGATACATGGATAGTCGTAATTGCTGCTTGTGCCAATGAATTAACTGCATGTCGCTCCACTGAGCACGCTTAGCCTAGCCAGGACCAGGTACACGATGCGCTATGCATGCTTTGGGAATTGTGAGAACTTAGAAAGTTAAACTGTACAGTTGTATTTAAAAAATTTAATAAAACATACTATACAGCAGTGATGCAAATTGGTTCTCTGCTAATGAGTAAGTCTGCCTTTAATTTGTAAGTGAATTTTAGTGTTTGATGGAAAAATTAAGTGATTTCTCTACCCTTCATTCAATTTCAAAGGCTGGAGAATTCTGTAACACTTTGATGTTTCGCTGGCATTAATTAGTTCAGTAATTAGCATCCACTAATTGTATGAGTCTTTTGTGTTGATGGACCATTCAAGACCACGCTACAAAACAATTACATTTTCATAAACATTCAATTATCGTTTTGGTAATTTGAAAATTTTTGGTGCATTTTTAAAACAGCATATGGATTCTGCTTCACATTTTAATAGGAATTCAGTGACATTTATGTTGCTAGTGTTATTACTGAAAAAGTCCGAAACCAGTGTACAACATTATGAAACTTATTTGACAAAAAATGACCTAGTTATGAGCATTCTTGTAAAAGGTACTTTTTCCGTTAAATAAAAAGTTGGCGTTCCTCTCCAGCAATTGACGGTCCCCAGCAGTGAAATAAAATGAAAAAGTAATCCCAGCATTCAGATATTTAATCTTCAGAATAGTCCGTAAATTATGACAGTGGGACAAATCGTTGAAATATTGCATTGATATATTTTATTGCTTTTGCCATTCTGATGTATTCATTTTCCGTTAAAAGTGCATCCTCTCCAGAACACATGATTTGTTCTACTAAGTATTTTAAGATGTGGATATTACTGTATGGATGGATGAATAGTGTGTATGCTTCAATTCAGCATACAGAGGTATGCAGTGTCGATTTACCACCTGCACGCCTGCACATATGCAGGCGAAATTGATTCTGTGCAGGTAACCTTCCAAACGAACCTGCACATTGTGCCATGTAAAATTTAGGCCAAAAAATTAGACAGTTGGACAAGAAAAATACCTATAAATTGATTTTAGAATATATTATGTTAAATATTCCTTACGACAAAATGAAGCCAATTGTTACTTTTTTATCTGTGAAAAATGATGATGTTTCACTGCCAAAGGAAACCCGTAGTTTAGGTAGAGCGGCGACATCGCAATCAAACAAATCACAATCGTGTTTCTGTACTCTCAAGCAGGGCATCTCTAAAGCGAGCATGGCTTAAGACGCTCTCGGGGATACCAGGTCCATTACTTACAACATTTACTAGCTCAATACAGACTGCTACACTTTGTCTAGGTAGTCATAGAGCTAGCGAAGAGCTCTGTGGCAGGCGGCCTAGTAGCCACGATAAATATTCATTACTGCCTAAAGGGGTATCTGCAATTGAAGCAATTGGACTTGGGAGAGACCCGCGCACACCGCCAGTGCTCGGAATTCGCAAATTTATAGCGTGGGAAATTTAAACCTTTCTTAAAAAAAAAAAAAAAAAAAAAAAAAAAAAAAAAAAAAAAAAAAAAAAAAACAGAAGTAAGATGTAAGATGATGTTTAATTGAAAGTACAAGTGATAAGAGACTGTTTAAAAAACATATAAATGTATTGTAACTAAAATGGATATCCATAATTAATTTCTAAAATACCACGTGTCTGTGTTTGCAAATAGAATACACGATATTCCAACGGTGCCGGTGGTGTGATTGCCGAGACGTCAGCAACATGTTTGTCATTAGAAAGTTCTGATGAATTAGCACACGTGAATGAGCCTCACAATTAGCGAAGTGTTGTTTATTTATTGGATGGAAATCAGCTGTATTTCTGAATCCATGTGAATAAAAATGGCGCAGAAGGACGCTTTCTCATTTGGAAAATCTAAATCAAGTGGTAATAATGAATGGGATCTAGTTTAAGAAGAATCCCGTGACGAAGACCTGCGAGTTTTAGGCAGAAATAGGGGTGTAAGTTTAGTTTAAAAATGCTAATAAATGATGGTTAAATTGTGTGCAGGTTGCTTCCAATTTTGTGCAGGTAGGTTTTTCTATTTTACCTGCACACGTGAATGGTAACTTTTTTTCTGTTAATCGAACACTGGCGGTATAATTACCCACGTAATTAGTATGGATGGTCAGTATCTCACACTAATAGTCTGTTAAATACCATGTCCTTCTCCAGAACAAAGCATTATTTTTTTAACAATGTATAGAAACTCTTATTTCAACAGTAAAAGTTATTCATTTTTAATGTATGGCAAATTAAGATCTGAAGTGGCAGGAGGTACTGAGTGAACAATAGTGGGTACTCGGCAGTGGGGTTTGACCCCCACCCTTTATATTACCCCCCCCACCCTTTACTTACGAGGCACCCTTACTGAAAATGTGTCAGCCCCCACCCTTTAAATGATTTTCAGTACTTCCCAACTGGCACCCATTAAAAAGGGTGGACTGCCCACAGTTACATTGGAAAGTTTTTTTTTCAAGACCGAATCGCAGTTTTTTAATCATGCCTTGCAGAAATAACAAAAATCAATTCCATCAGTTCAAGGAGCAACTTTTGATCTCGCATCAAAACAGATTTAATAGTCGGCGTGAACCTTTACAAATGGGGTTTTGGAGTGAAGGCCATTCTATCAATTAAAACTTTTATCCTCAAATCGGGCCCATTCCCTTTAAAAAATCCAGATCAGGAATTTTTGTTATAACACAGTATCCTATGGCACTGTTACACTACAACAAAGGTTTAACTGCTTCAAAAATTAAAACTCTGATTAATCTCAAACTTTGGAATTTGAGAATTTTACTTGACCTGTACATAATTCTAGTTGACTATTTTTATGTTTAATTAACATAAAAATTATATCTCGGAAATTCTTGAGTCAGCCTTATTCCATGGTCCTCTAAAAAGCTCAATTTTTCAGTAGAGTCGTAAAACTTTGAGAAGCCAAACATACTTCAAAACGGAATGGAATTCCTTTTGACCTCCTCTGTAAGACATGTTCCTTTGACTGCAAATTTGAACAAAATCTGAGAGGGTGGGGTTCCTATACCTTGGTGTTTTTGGCATGGAATGACCCTGTACAATCCATAATGACTTTTTACTACAGCTAGGTAACACTCTTAACATGATATCTTCTTAAAATAAACCTTGCTATATTATGGGTGACTTCAATTTCAATTTCTATCTCACGAATCCGATTCCAAAGCAGCGATTTCATCATATCTTTTATTCCCATGATTTTATCCCCAGCATCGATCGCCCCACCCGAATTAATACTAACATTATGGCCACACAAGTGTCTCCCTTATTGACAATATTTTACTAATGATATCGTTTCACGTATCAACTCTGTGTCATTGTTTTACTGATTTATCCGACCATTTCCCTGTATTTCTACACTCAACAAACCTTTGGCCGAATACACACCACCACTTCACATACCTCAAAGTCGCGGCAATTTAAATCCAATAATCACGGCTTAACTCATGCACTTTCTTTAGTAGATTGGCAACATATTATAAATTCGACCGACCCGAATATGGCCTATAATCGTTCATCTCAAGGTTTACAGAGCTCATGGACATCCACTGTCCAATTAAAACTAAACTATTGTCAAAAGTAATTCACCTAAAAGCCATGGGTTACCAATGTCTAATTTCAAAACTCAAACTAAAGATAAACTTTATAAATTTTATATCTCAAAACCGACTTTCGAAACAAAATCAATATAACTACTCACCGTAATCATCTTAATTCTCTTTTTCGGCTGAGTAAAAAGTCTTACATCACTAATGAATTGAAACTAATAAAAACAACACTACACAAATGTGGCATACACTAAATCAATTGTTAGGTCGCAATAGGAAAACCAAGCTACCAGATTTTTTCCTTAATCGGATGGCAACAAGATCTTACAATGACGAGGAAATAGCCGAGAACTACAATAATTTTTTTGCTATATCGGTAAAGTCCTTGCGGAAAAAATATCTGAACCATCGAAGATTTCAAGCCTCCTCTATCATCTTATAATAATCCCAATAGTTTAATCCTTACCCCAACAACCACGCTGAGAAATAATCGAGCTAACTCTAAGTTTGAAGAACAGTTACAGCAGTGGTTCTGATGACATCACACATTTACTTAAACAATCATCAATCCTATCAGTGAAGTCGTCAATCGCCCTATATATTTAAGCTTTCGCTTTCAACGGGTACTGTTTTCCATCTCTACTTACAGTAGCTAATGTTATCCCCATTTTTAAGCTGAGATAAGCACGATTCAGCCAACTCAGGCCTTTCTCTCTTCTACCAGCTATATCCAAGCAACTTGAAAAAATTGTCTATCCTCGAATTTTTAATTTTATTGATATCACAACATTCTAACTCCAAAGCAATTTGGTTTTAGGCCTAAACGATCTACGCATGTGGCAATTAATGAACTTATTGTTTAATAACTGATAACTTAGACAAGAAGCTACACACGGTTGGTATCTTTCTTGATTTACGTAAGGCCTTTGTATACCAAAATCATAACATTCTTTTGGCATAAACTTAACAACTATGGTATCAGAGGCCTTGCTAACAAATGATCAGAAGTTATCTTTCTGGTAGAAGTCAACGTGTCCCTTCAACAATACTTTGTCAAGTTCGGTTCCCATTACGTGTTGAGTTCCTCAGGGCTCGATCCTGGACCATTGCTCTTTTTATTATACATTAATGACCTCCCACTCTGCACTCAAAAATTTTCCAACTTTATTTATTTGCTGATGAACTAATCTTCTCTTTTCACATCATGACCCTACAACTTTAAAATCTATAATTAATGATTGAAACTTTAACAGATTTCCAATTGGTTTTAATTAATAAATTGTCTCTGAATAAAAAGACCCACTTAATGATTTTAAAAATAAACATAGCAATAAACCTAATTTTAACTCGATATTAAAATTGATAATACGTCTATCCAGCAGGTTGAGACAACTAAATTCCTAGGTCCATTAATTGACAATACTTTATCTTGGGCGTTCTCACACTCTACATGTCTCTAAAATTGTCTCGAAACAATGGCATTTCCGCAAAGTCCGCCCTTTCTTCCTCAAGATCTTCACCAGAACCCTATAATTCTCTCGTCCTTCCTTATTTTGTCTTATGCTGCTATGAGTTTGGTGTGATCCTAACAACACTAATCCTAATTCTTTATTTCTCCTTCAAAGAGAATTATCGACCTTACAATTCTCTGTGGCTGATCACACATATCCTTGTTCATTTCCTTGTCAACTCTGAAATACACATATTTCCAAGCTTCTTTTGTCACCTTCATGGATCAGTCCCATCATGGCTCTCCTGATGAATAAAAGAAATCTTCTGCATGAAGACTTTTTAACGTATGTTCCCAGTCGCATCATTATGGACAACTAGATATAGGGATGTATCCTTCATCCCTGCAACGAATTCTGTCCTTGCCATTCAACACTTCTGAGTCCAAGGACCCTTACTCTGGAACCGTCTTTCCGAGTACTCTAAATCTTCTCCATCTCTCTCTTCCTTCAACTCGAGAATACGAAGGGTATCATCAGTACTTACAATTCTGCTGAATGCTCATAACTCCCCCTTTCTTTTCTGATTTTTTGTTTCTTTCCTCTTTTATTCCTGTTCTCGGTTGCTTCATAAATTCCCTGCTTTAATCTGTTTTCCCACTTTCCTTCCTTCATCCTTTCGTCCTTATCCTTGATTCGCTTCCCTTTGTCCTTCCCTCTTTCTTTCCTTCCCATCTCCTTTCTCCCACTATTTTCCTTCCTTACCTTATTCCTGCCTCTCTGTCCTTCCTCTGT
Source organism: Ophioderma brevispina (assembly GCA_023653785.1). NCBI lineage: Eukaryota > Metazoa > Echinodermata > Ophiuroidea > Amphilepidida > Ophiodermatidae > Ophioderma > Ophioderma brevispina. Next base: position 53,536 of record JAMKCH010019976.1, on the reverse strand, counting down.
TTCTTGCTTCCTTTCCTTTCCCCTTCTTTCCTTGCCTTCCTCCTTTTCCTCCTTTTTGGGGACATTATTGTTTGTTCTGTCTTGTTTGTCTTGTCCCCTTAAGTAATATAAATCTTGTGTTATCTATTTTTTTTGTATATATTCTAATTGTAGAACTTAAGAATAGTTCCACATGGCGCCTTCACGCCCTTCGTTTAGCAGTGACCACGATTTTCATATTCTCAGCTTCACTTTCCTTAACCATTATGCCTTTGCTTGCTAAAATTTGCTTTGGTTTTGTATATTTCCTTTTCCATAATGAATTGTTATTTTCTCTAACTTTATTTTATCATTTTAATCTGTCTTTTTGGCTGCTTATATGATATTGTTATACACTGCTGTGATGTTGAAGTTCCAATAAATTTGATTGATTGATTGATGTGTCACACACAGCCAAACAAAGGAGTGACTACATTCTGTCACACAGCGTCTTGATATTTTTATTTATTCACAACTCAACATGTGCACTGTTACATTTTGTCAAGGTTGTGCCATGGGTCAAGTTGAACATTTTCACCAATCTCATTGCGCTACTGACATTGGAGATCGCTGTTATTTTGATAACTTTATGATCTATTTGTACAGTAACTTAGTAGTGTTTTTAAGATTTGTTTCATTTTTTGGTTCATTTCTCTGGCATTATAAAAATTGTAACACCAAATGGCGATCGAGATTCGTAAGACTTTATTTTTCAGTCAGCTGAAATTCTTTGCGTCCGCTTATTTTTTTCATGGATGCAATAATCAAGCTCAGATTTTATTTTGCATGCGGCCTAGAATTGGATTTATGGCATCATAGACGCACGATGCACCCGAACGCGAACCCAGCTTAAGATCTGATCTTAGGCCCAGCAATATGCCTAGGACCCACCGGCGGTCCCCCATCATTTAAAAATTGGCGCACACATGGGTAATAATTTTTGCAAATAATTTCTTTAATTAGAAAAAACAACGTCTATGGTTGTCTCACCTCGAGTTGCCTGTTTGAATATTTTAAATTTTGTGGGAAATCTTTGCCAAATTGCCAATTTTTCATTAGGGTGTGGGGACCAGTCCGGGACCAGAAGATGTATTTTAAGTCAAATCGATGAGTCTGCAATATAGAGCCTCATATTTTTCACTCCTTCCTGCTACGGATGCAATGATTTATGGCTACATGGTTTATCAGCATGTTTATTCCCTGAATTGAGGACTGATGCAAGGAGACTGGTAGCACGTGACTATGACTGAGCATTTATTCAATTACCAAAAGCAAGGAACTGGCGCTAGCTATGCAATGAATGGCATTACAGATAGGGAACCCGATTTTTGGGTTAGCCAAACTTGATAACCAAATGGAGCCATGAATACAATTGAATAAATGATCCACCTCTAAACATCCAAGTGCCATTAAAAACGTATGTATCTTGGTGGGATTACAAATGCATTGTCAATTGCCAATGGGTCATTATATGCTAAAACACCAAGCTGTGGAAACATACCCTGTGGGGCTACAAGGGAGGTTACAAAAGGCGAAATTGAAATTCACTTGTTGTGAAAATTAAAGGCTCTGAAAGATTTACACTCCACTTAAATTAATTTAAATCAATTTTCAAGTGGCCCATTATTTGAAAAATGCCATCCTTGTTGGTGTTTTGCTTATAAGCAAAGGAATGAGAGATCTTCATCTTTACTTCCAGATCCTAACATTGGTGGCGTCTTAGGACCCCGTTGAGAAACTTTCCAATTTCATATTACATTTAAGATTTAGCAAATGTCAAAATAATGGTCACTTGGTGTGGTGTCACCAGATTTTGCAGGGGGCTTAAAAGCTCACATGGCAGTAATTTCACTCATTTTGTCCCAGAGTCAGACACTAATTTTGTTGTAAATTTGGAATGTCAGAATTTGTACCATTGTTTTTTAACCGAAGGCCTTTACTCGTCAATGTGGTAAAATTTGAGGAGATCTGTTTAATTGGTTAAATCTGTCCTTTAATTTTTAAATTCCCAAATACAAAACTGCCATGGTTAACCATCAATAAATAGGGATTGCTACATGTGATGCATGGTTTCTACCATCAAAACTGCTAAGTTCGTTTCCCACTTGTACTGATGGGCAGGTATAACGTGCCAGGCTTTAGTGACAAAAAGCACAATAATGGGGCCATAAACCTACCAGAGGGCAAAAAAGATAGCATTTTTACTGAATTTATTTATGTGATTTAAGTATAAATTAATTCATTGAACCAACTTAATTCTCTCCTATCATTCTTTTTTAATTGTTTTAAAGAAATAGCAATAAAACTTGGCTGTTATGTGACAAAAATACGGAAGCTGTGCTAACTGTCTTTTTTAGGAAGGAACTGTGCTAATGTGATATTGACAGACTGTGCTCTTGTTGACATAATATTGGTCATTTTTCTGCTAATGTGACACAAACAGTGCAGGTTGAAAAAAGTAGTATTTCTTTGTACTTAGAATGATGATGCATCATGTTGTTTTTTAATATTTTATTGCAAATAGTATCTTCTCAGAAAACCAAAGGGACAGTAAAAAAGTTAAACAACATGCTTGAAGACAGACTGATGAATATTTGTAATGACTGTATTCATTGAGGATGCTGTCAAATAGCAAATTTTTTTTGGCATGCAAAAGAAAAGGAAATCTTTCTGTTAACATCCATGCATGTAAGCCCTCACAGTGGATGATTTCGAAGAAAAATATTCTTTTTTGGACTTCTGACCCCCCTTTAGTCAAGTTGTCCCTGGTGCTATTGGCAACATTGAGGGCGTTCATCTAAAGCCCAATTACTATACTTAATTACTTTTTATCTCATCTCTCTAGGTAAATCGTTTTTGAGAAATCTTGTGCGATGGAATATCGTCAAAATTTACCCCCGGTACTTTGGAGATATCGGCAATTAGTCTAGCAACACGTTTTTCAGGTTTTTGTAGATTTGAACATGTTTTACTCTGATTATGAATTAGAAATTAGCCTTGAATTTTCACTAATAATTGTGAAATTAGGAGATCAAAAGCCAACTTATTTTTGAGTATAGAATTTTAAAGCCAAAAAAGTTAAATATCGCAGCTTGAAAAAAACCAATAAAAATACAAAGAAAAAGAAGTAAGAAATTTCTCTACGACCGAAGTTACATTTTCGACCATAACTGGGAACGGAAGCTCCGACGGGTGTCAAACTAAAAGAAAAGAAAGGGAATTTTTCCTAACTTTCAATTTTGAGTTTGTTATTTTTAGCCTTGGAGACCCAAAAAACCCCTAATCAGTTCCTAGAATGCCTATTTTTATTTAGTAACTTTTGTGTTAATTGAACAATTTAAAAGGAATTTCTTGGTAAAATTCTTAAGTTTTCATAACCCCTAGTGAAATCATCTGAGTATATGTATACATGCCTGGTGGCAAATTTGTGGATTCAGGAATTTATAAATATTTGCCAACTTCAATTTTGATATGGTGACAGGCCCATTGATGCTTTCAGACAAAAATTCAGAACAAGCACTCTTAAAGAATAGGTGCACCAATTGCAACATTCTCTTTCGTAGGGGGCCATCACCCACATTAATTTTAATATTCAAATAAGCCCGCATGTCGCACGGCATTCAAAAATGGACCTAAATTGGACAGGCAATGAGGGTAACGTTCTTGATGAGACATACACCTGATTATGCAGTTAACATGTAATAGAGGGGGCTATAGAAGGTCAATGTTCAGATCACTTCGAAAACAGGCTTATTTGAGACTTTAATTACCCTGATCCCATTGGAAGAAAAAAAATGAAAAAGTGCGAAAACCAGGGTGCCCCATCCAAAAAATCCAAAAATTTGATTTTTGACTATAACTCAATTATTTTTTGTTCAATTTGCTTAATTTGTTGGCAATACCCAGGTTTTGGGGTATTAGGAATCATGCTATGCAACTTTATCAACCATAACCTTTTGTTTTCTGGAAAATGCCGATTTTTTTTAAAATGCTTAAAATTGACCTCTGCGGGCGCTTTCCCATAAATGCGCATCCAATGATATGGTGATTTTAACATTCAAAAATGTTTTTTTTTTAATTTTTTATTTACTTTTTTTATGTGGAAAATGGGAATTGCTGGTGATTGCGGTTTTACAACTGTACTAGGCTTTTTAAGTCATAAACAATGCCATCCGTTCGAAAAATCAACGTAAGAAAGTTTGGACCCCTGTACCTTCCCAATGGGGAGTGTTTCGTCAAATTTTAAATTTGAAATGAAATGGGCAAAATGGGAAGTGTTACACAGGCTTTAATCTTCAGAACGATGCATAACAATTCTGACATTGCCCACCACGTAAAATTTAAAACTTTACATTACCGATATGTACTTTTGGGAAAGTGCCCTCCCTCGCAGTCCCAATTTAGGCTAAAACTGCCATATCGAGAAAACAAAAAGTCGTGCGGTGAGTTGAGATAGAAATGCATAGAATGATTCCTTGCAGGCCAAAACCTGGGTATTGCCACAAAAAAAAGGTACGGGTGATTAAACAAAGATTATCAAGTTAGGTCAAAAATATGATTTTTGGCAACTTTGGGCGGCCATTTTGAATTTTTCGTTGGGGGCACCTGGTTTTTTTTTGCACTTTTTAATTGTTTCTTTGAAAATGCGGATAGCCTAAAAAGTCATCATTTTTTTAGCCTGTGTTCAAAGTGATCTGAAAAACTATGACCCAAATATGACCCTCGATAGCCCCCTATAGTTTCTAAAGCAAAAAAAAAATCAGCAAATATGACAACAATTATTGAGATTTTTTGGGGTTTTTTTTTTTTGTTATTGTCTCTTAACCGTGTTTCCTGTTTTTGTGATGATTAACTTAGGTTTTTTTGCTGCCAAGAAGGGAGAAAAAATGTCCTTGATAAGACAGTATTTGACTTCACAAAGAATGCATTCAGCAGGAAGTTACCAAAACAAAGACTGGAATTAATTGAAAATGTTAACAATGAAATTGCTAGGAAATGCGAGAGCAAGTTATGACTTCAGAGATCAGGGGGAGACGTCTTCGTCAATTCAAATGGAAAACCAACTCGGCAACTGAAACAGAGACATCTTCAACACTGAAACGGACACTGAGACAGGTGAGCTATTTCATGATTTGGTCAATAGGAATTTTGGGCTTGTATCCCAAAAATGAGCTAGTAAAAACGTTAAATGAGGCCCACTGCACCCAAGAATGCAATAGTACATGTTTAACAACTTTGGACCAGGATAGATACATGTAAAACCTACCTGGGGGCCATACGGTGTTCAAACACTGTGGGCTCGAGGTTAAAGAATTATGTCGGTATTCCCTGCATGTCGTAAGAGGCAACCACCTACTCGTAGAATGTCCAAACATGAGGGTGGTTGTTAGGTTGTAGGTGGGAAACTTAGAAAATTGTCCTAGGCACAGTGTAAAAATGGCTGCTCTGCTACAGTAGAACTTATTTCATACATGGAAGATTGACTCAGAAAATGAACTATGTGTAATTCCATAGAGTGTTACCGTATCCATTGGCTTTACTCAAAAAAACAGTTTTTTAGAACAAAGTAATGCAATCAATAAGTTAGTTAGTGTACCAAATGTTATTTTAACAACCATAAAAACACTCCATCCAAATAAACCTGCATGATTCCTCCCCCACCCACAAAAAAGATTTTTATTGACTAGAATCTTGGCTATTTCATTAAGATTAAGATAGTTTGTACATGTATGTATTGATAAGGTAAAAAGAAAGTATTTTGTTTGTGTATGAGAATAGATGGTTTGTAATGTTGTAAGTAGCAATAGGTTTTTGTTTTGTAAAAGGTTTAATGTGATTGTGAACCCGCATTTATGTAAATAGGCTCTTTGCACTTGATTTGTGTTATATTAGCAAAAAATAGTCGGGGTTTAGAATTTGTTTTCCTTTTTCTATTGGAAAAATGTATATGACCTCTTAATGCCAAAGTAACTTATAATGTGTGTTCTGAGCCCATTTTGTCATTTTTGTGTCATTTATTGTCTAAAATGTAGGTACTTTGCATTTTCAACACCTATAATTCCTTAATTTGATTTTTTTAAAAATATTAAAAAAAAAAGTGGACCTTTTCTTTTTAACCACAACTTCCACACTAAACTCCCGCTGAAGGTGATTAAGTCTCATTTAATCCTTTATGATGGACCTATACTGTCATTTTCACCTCAGAGCATCATATATCAGCTGAATAGATGATACTGCGAAGTTTTCTATTGAGCAACGTTTTCCGAAAAAATGCGGGACCAACTGTCGGCAGGCGGTTATTTACCAGCACTGGATGGTATGTCACTGGTCTTGTTTGTGATATTTTATAGGCACTTCGTTTTCTACCGATCCAAAACTCACGAATATCAGCTTCTCCCATTCTGCGATCAGTACTTAAAGTTGACCCAGTTGTTTAAACGAAGGCTGGAGTTAGTGCTGCAGTATTTTCAGCCGTAATATAACGATTTTTAAGAACGGAACGTAAAATCGGATCTGCAATTGATGAGGATGACAGCATACAAAAAGGGGCATACAAATAGACAGGGTTGGCCGGTTTTAAAAACCAAGTGGTTTAACCGCCTGGTGTAAAAAACTGGTTAAAACCGGTTTAAACGCAAGGGTTTATTTGGCACCCTATTTGGCAGAAAACTGGCCAAACCTAAATTTTGTTCCTAAAATGCTTTTGAAATTTCAAAAAATTGTAATTGGTTTTTTTATACCTTTGTAAAAGTCAGAATAACAATTAACAAAAACAAAATGGTTGAAAGTACAGCAAACACAACTTCTGGCCTATTACATTTGATACATACAGTTTGACTAAATACCATACTCATCATGAAAATCACCTTAAGTGGAAAATGGACTATGTACCTTAAATTGATATGTAGGCATACATTTCAAAACTGTTTAAATGAATCAAAAAACAAAATGTGAATTTTAGGCTAAATTTGAAAAATAAAATCTGATAAGATAGGGAAGCAATAGCAAGTACATGATTAGTGAAGTATGTTAATTTGTAAATTTCTAGCTAGTATTTTGAGTTCTGCTTCAGACTTTGAATTTTGTTAAATTGTCATCAGTGTATGTTTTCATTTAATATTTTCTTTTCATTAATTTACAATGTTTTTCTCTGTTTGTGTGTCATTCTTGTATGACAAATAAAATATGCAAGACAATGTTCCACTAATCTTAAGTTATAGAGATACTTAATTTAGTCTATACCCTAAAATGCTTTGAATGCCGACGATTTCCTAGTTTTTGCCGGTTTAAACCATTGTAATGCCGTTTAAAACCGTTTCCTTCTTCGGCAAAAAACAGTTTTTGCCGGCATAAAGCCAACGCCTGCAATAGATGACCCCGCTTTACAGATTTCCAGTTTCTAACGGCACAATGTTTCTATTATGGCGTTAAATGGATAATTAATCTCGGCATTATCTGGCATGTGAAAACGTTCTTTTCTTTGGTACTTCAAAACAAACATGCCAAGAGGACTGTTTCGATGACCATTTAATGTTCCAAAGGCAACGTGGTACATTGCCTACAGGTTGGGTGACACATAGATGAACTGGTAGAGGTGTCATTATTTCTAATCCTTACCAGTCAGTTGTAAAATCCACATCCCTTTGAATCTCAAAATCTGGTACTTCAATTTTGAAGTTAAGAGGCACACTATTATTTATTAAAATTAGAGGTTCACAAGACAATACATTTATTTATACAGTGATCATTAAGTGACCAACCCATACTGTTACCAGGACTGAGAACACACAACAGCAAAAGCAAGCACAATGAGGTGCCAGAGGATGCCCTAAAAAAACTATTAAATGAAGCTGACACGGGTAAGTCCGGATGATAAGTTCACCGTATATCCTTATATGTGTTCATGTGAGGCGAAAGGTCAGTTTACGCTTGGACACCCAATCATCAACCTCTTTTTCCCCCTCCGTAAACCTCAAATGAGATTTGGTCCAGAAATATTTAATGCAGGTTTCCCAGTGAATGTTTAGTCAGTAGATGTGGCCTGTGTTTCTTCTTTGTAGTTTTATAAAGTATTTGCATCACTCCCTAAAACTGTCCTTCAATTGGGCATAAAAAAATATAGTAGAGTCCCTGGTTACGTTCAACAACACACCATTCACACAAGGTTTATCTTGTTTGATACAAGACGGGTGATGATCTGGTTCATCATGTATGGTGTAATCTTTTTTGTAATTTTACTTTAATACGAAGTGAAGTTTTAAAATTTTTTAAATCCCCGTTCCATTTGTATAATGGCTTCCAACGCGTTTTGGAGGCCTGGCCCAGTAGCAATGGAAAATAGCAAGTGTCTGTCCATGACAGACACTTTCATACTCATGTCCACAAAATTTGCACGGTTGATACAATTTTATATAATAACACTAATTTTCTCATAAAAATGCTCTTGATCGGTTGTTAGACCACCTACCGAGAAATGCGTCAAGAGTGTTTATTCGACAACAAGGCGAAAAGCAAAAAGCAAACGTTGTTTTGAACTTGTCTGCTACCACCTAGATCGTAATCGGCCCTATATGAAAAGCATGCGTTGATTTTCTGTTGTGCCGACAGAAAACTAACAGTTTGCGGATTACATAAGACCAAGCATATTCACTTCACTTCATGTGTGATCTGATACATTGGAACGCATCCGAAATATGCAAAATTTCGGGTTAAGTAAAAAAAAAACCCGGCGTTTCTTTCTTCTGGTCCCTGCGTCTCTTTTAAAGAATTAAATCTTCATTCCAAACCCTTCTTTCTAGCTTTAAATATTCGCGTTCCACGAGCATACTCACCGACATATTTTACAGAATTAAAAAAAATTTAAACTATTAAAAAATGTCCAAACAGGAAGAATGGTGTAAGATTATACTTATCCCTAACACCATTCACTAGGTTTTGCAAGCATTACGACAGACCACACATTACCACAGGCCGAGATAGGAACCTACAAGTACACAAGGTACCCAACTGATGGGCACAATCAAACAACGCAGGACCAGCAAATACCACATATACCACAGTGACTCATGCTAAGTTTGACAGCCAATTACCACAATTGCCACAAAATTGCCATGGGTGTATCCGTGGGAACGCTTGTGTTAGCTAAAGACGGGAATTGACTGAACGATCTGAACTCATAGGCGAGGGCGCTGTGCCCTTCTTGCCAGTCAAACCATTTCCATTCAGCCTAAATATTACGGTTTAACTGCCCTGAACAGCGATGCCAATAATTCCCTGATGCATTTCGCTAAATTTACTCTTGCAACATGCTCAAAATAAGGTACAGCATCTGTCAGAAGTTTACGTAGAGATCACAAAGATACAAATGTGTGATCCTCTTCTATCGGTCCACGAAAGGAGAGGGAAGAGAGCAATTTTCCATCAGATGGTTGGACCCATAGACCGAATCGCCAAAAATGTTTACCAGTCTAGACCGAACCTGTCATTGTGATTCCGTTTTGACAACAAATCCAAAATATCTATTGTTAACACAATATACATGGAGATTCAGTAAATTTAATAAATCATAAAGACTGTATGTGTACTTTTTTAATACAATAAGAGGTGACTGTGACATCAGTCGGTTGCAGTCAGGCGCTCATTACTTAAGAGAAACTAACCCGCTCTGGGTTGAGGCTATAAGGAAATCCATTAAGGAGATCCAAATCCCGTGGGGCTCCGCTGGTGGCAATTGCATCTCTGCCAAGAAAGGCGACTTTGATGGAAACAAGGTATGTGGATTTTTTTTTTTTTGTGGCACAACAACCCTAAAAGGTAAAGGTGAGAGAAAAAGATGACCAAGTCCCGACCAAAAAACCAAGATTTTAGCGGCTGCAGCATGCCTCCTGTAAGGTACTTGATTTTGCTCGCGTACAGTCTTGGATACGGAACTCACGTAGTGATGTGTCTTGGATTTTGTGAAATGGATAGCCTTGGTAGGTGCCATGCAGTGTTCACGGCAGCTGTGATGTCAAATTCATGGGTCAAGTTTAAATGGCTAAAATGTAAATGGACCTAAATTGAAACTTGAAGTTCGACTTGTGAACCAAACTTGTGTCATAGGTTCCCCATGCGATCCCTCATAAATGTTGAGGTGAAGTCCATGCCAGGGGTCGAATTTCATGGGGCGGCCCACACTTATATTCTGTGAATATACCGAGCGCGAAAGCCGAAACCGCGAAATTCTTATACACGTAAATTCACTGACTAACTTTTAAGTGCAGTGAGAATCAAGTTCGTAATTTGTATTGTTTGAGAGCAAGGGGTCTCAAACCGTCTAATGTGGGGTTACGATATTTCAAAGATAATTATTCTTGGCACTTAGGTTTAATGCTCTACACTTATTTTCTTTGACCACATATCAGATGGTCTTATTTAGGACACTGTCCCTATTTTTGTTTTGCGGATCCCTTTTTAAAGGGCCATGGGCCCCACAACCCAGATTTTTACATGAAGGGGTCAAATATTTTGGTGCTGAAGAAACTATTTTTCTCATTTACCCTGTGAATCTTAGCTAAGGATGTTTGGTTTGGATGTTAGGATCGAAAATGATGCCCATTTTGGTTGACCAAATTAGCTTTGCACAGTAGCTCGATTAAATATTGACAAAAATTACATTTATACTCTGTCCTTTCCAGTCTCTCACAATGGTTGAAACTATGCCGCGAAAGTAACTTATAACCGATGGGTTTTAGGGAGAAGGCCACTCTATCCATGAAAACTTAAAGTCAAGCGAGCTTGAAGCGAAGCTATTATAGACTAACATGTATACCCGATCAACGGTTTATTGCGATGTCCTCTCCAGACGGCGATTGGGCGCTGCCATTTGAAGAGCGCACCACCGCCATTTGTTTGTTTGATTTAACGGAGAATTTTGACAGAAATTTAAATCAATAGATTAATCAAAGCTCCCATGCAACTGCTATAAGAGTATCCTATATAAATACTCAACTTTTTTTTTGCTTTGTTTTTGGTTTATACAGCCAAATTTTTACAGCTACATTGTGGTTGGTGGTTGCCACCAGCTGGAAGCTGTGAAAGGCCTGAACATGGATGACCCTACAAACAGTCGTTACAAGACAAGGCGAGTTCATGTTTATGGAAAAGAACTAGAGGCGGATGAAGCCGCAGTGTCCTACCTAGCCAGGACCCACAATTGTTGTCAAAAATTGCACTGTGATATGACAACACAAGATAAGGTAAGTTAATAGATGTGTATTGATCAACATCATACTCTGCTGTGCTCTTTGCAGGTAGGTAGCATTGTGTTGAGTGTTACTTAGTAAATGTTTGAACAATTTCGCGAAAACAACTTTTACAATTGGAATGTGTTAAGGTGATTTAAGGTAGGATTATCGGCTACGGCATCTTGCCCAGATCTTGTTGAATTCTAATGAAATGTTGTAATGGTTAAAGAAACATGTGTGCCAAATTTTAATTTTTCCAAAAAGGCGTTTAGAGATATGTCACATAATGTGTTTTCAATTCCCATAGACTTTGTACAGGGGCTGATTTTGGCAGTATAGAAAATGACCAAAATGGGGCAATTTTGTGAAAAACTACACATTTTATTTCAATTATTTCTCAAGTAATTGATGATTTATAAGATTGGTGTTTATTTTTAATGGTTAAAGAAATATCAAAAATCCATACAATTTTTTATTTTGCTGTGTGTCATCAAAAGCAAAGGACAGGTGGTCGCAACAACACTTTTTGTTGAAGTATTTCTAGAAATACTGAAGTATCCACTTTTCATAATTTTTCCTAGAAGAAACTACAACTCCCTTGGTGATGAATAAGGTGTCATATGAAAGGAAATCAAATTTAGAAAATTCTCACGTTAGATTTTGCAGATTGAGTGTTTCTATTTGAAATAATAGGTGTTTTTAATTTTTCCTAATTATTTTTCCTAAAATAATTTTTCTAAAAAATTAAACACTTGATTCAAAAAAGCTAACGTGAGATTTTAGGTATTTTGTTATACACACATCCCTGGAGTTTCAGCTTAAAAGCCCTTCCATTTAGCCTGGGAAAAATTATTTATTGTAAAAATTAGGGAATTTTTAAAAAATAAATAAACACACTAAAACACATCACGCAGTCTTGAAACTGCAAAAATTTGTGGAGGAGAGTTCAATCCTTACCATAGTCAAGTTTGGACTAAATTGATTCAGGGTTTTTGATTTATGGTAATTTTTCTCTAAGACCATTTTATCCGATGATCCTACCTTAAAAGGGACAACTTGTCTAATGTTCCAACATAATGTTGCGGAGGAGTCGGGATAGCGCAGTGGGTCTTCCCTCGCTTCGCACCACCGTGGTCTTAGGTTCGACCCTTGGTCGGGCCTGTACTTTCATGTGCGTTTGGTTTCCACTCCATACTAGGCCTTGCAGGTTTTTCTCTGGATACCCAGTTTCCTCCTTCTTCTTAAAATTGGCTTTCTTCCCTAACGGGTATGATAATAAAGTAAATTGAAATAAAGTATCTTTGTGACACTAAAATGACACGATAGTGTTGGTCATGAAATACTAATTCCTCTCCTCCTCCTCCTCCAACATGATAGTTGTAAAACTTGTAATATTTCCTACATATGAGTGGAGTCAATGCAATCGATAAGTATAATATCCTATATTAAGAAACAATTTAATCTTTTAACAACAGAAATAAGCATCCATGAGCCTGAAATTTATTTGCCTAATTTCCTTTTAAAATTAGTCTGTTTTGTTGACTATAATGTATCTTGGCTATTTCATAGGGATTGTTTTTTTTTTATGGGCCGCCAGCTTTAGCTGGGGAGGACACTTAGCAATCCTTGTGCGTGTGTATGTGTGGATGTGTGGATGGATGTGTGTGTGTGTCACTAAAATGTTAAGTTTTTACAAATTGACCTCGATTGAAAAGTTGAAGTTCAATTGGAACCAAACTTCTGTCATAGGTGCACCATGGGATCCCTCATGTTGGATGAGGTCAAAAGGCATGTACCGAGGTCAAAGGTCATGTGAGGTCAAGTTGAAAAAAGGCTAAAAAGTCCAAATTGACCTCAATTGAAAAAGTTGAAGTTCAATTGGAACCAAACTTCTGTCATAGGTGCACCATGGGATCCCTCATGTTGATGAGGTCAACGGTCATTCATGTACCGAGGTCAAAGGTCATGTGAGTCAAGTTGAAAATAAGGCTAAAAAAATGTCAAATTGACCTCAATTGAAAAAGTTGAAGTTCAATTGGAACCAAACTTCTGTCATAGGTGCACCATGGGATCCCTCATGTTGATGAGGTCAAAGGTCATGTGCCAAGGTCAAAGGCCATGGAGCGGCCCACAGCTTATATTCTTGAATATAGCGAGCGCGAAAGCCGAGACCCGCGAAATTCTAGTTGATGGTGTGAAAAAAAGGGAATGATGTGGTTGTTTATTAGCAGAGGCTGAAATTGGTTATTACTATTGATTGTGATGAACTAATGTTTCTCTTGTAGTTGTGCTTTTACTGTTGACTGTGTTTTCTGCATATGAGAGCAATGTTAGACAGTTAGACATTATTTTTCATCTTCCATGATTATACATTAATGGACAAATACAATAACGTTATCGAATTATAGTGTTTAAACAATGGGAGAATTATAGTGTAATGCAGTATTACTATAATGAATACCAATAAGCATCCCAAAAATTGAAATCTATTTAATTATATATCATTATTACGTGAGTTGTAATACAGTTAAGATTGGGTCATTAAAACACAAACGATATGAAAGATATAAAAATGTTGAAATAATTATAATGAGTATGGGGAAGATGTGTGTGGGAGAGGCCAATAAGCCTCAAATAACTTTAAATGACCCCACCCAGTAGAAAGTGGGACTTATTGTGGGGCCACAAGGCGGGACAAAAAACAAAACAAGACGGACAAAACAAAACAGGACAGGACCGGGGGTTACAGGAAGTGATTGTCAATAATGGGTATAATATCAGGGTATACAACATAAAACAGTTGAGATGGCGAAGTTAATGAGTGCTATATCGGGAAGAGTGCAGCAGTCATTAAGTTTATATGTGAAAACATTTGTTTTGTTTAACAAAGTTAAGGTTGTCCAAAAAGCCTGTATAGATTTGCCAAATATTTCTTTAAAATAAAAAAATCTGTTTTGTTATTGAACTATTACAGTGTATTCTTGGCTATTTCAAAAAGATTAGAGTTTGTGTTATGAATGTAGAAAGAAAGTGTGGATTATAATGTTTGTCTTGTTAAATAAAATGTTTGATGTACCATGATGACACAATTGTGTATTAAATTCTGATACCTCACCTTGTAAATGGGTGTTGTCTGCTCTCAGATTGTCAATCAAGCAGCAATTTAATTTTGAAATGAACTTCCTCTTTTATCTATAGGTTCGCTACTGCAGGGTGCAGTATATGAATAGAAGCCAGGGCAGTAAGGAATGGGAAGCAGTCTGTAAGACAGTCTTGAAGCTGCCAGTGAGTTTACTTTCCTTTTAATATGTGAATAGTGGTATTGTTATATGCAATTGAAAAATAAGAACATAGATCCAATAAATTATGATTTGTCCAAAACAAATTGCAAAAGGAATAATTATGGTGTTAATACACTGTGAAATTGTCCACTGATATACGAGCGAGTATCAACAAGTTTTAGACATCCAGAATGGATAGAACCAGGAACGTAATTTTATTTTTTTTTTTTTTTATGTGATCCTTAAGGCATCTTTACATAGTCACCATCTAGAGTCACACATTTCTCCACCATTGCTTGACACTGTGCATGCCACCAATGTAGAAGTCCTCAGATTGCATTGAAAACCACTGCTCCACCTCTTCATTGACTTCATCAGTGTCATCAAATTGCCTACCCCGCATTGGAGTTTTCACGGGTGGGAACAAGAAGAAATCGCTTGGAGCGAGATCAGGAGAGTAGGGCGAGTGTGGCAAGATTCCATAGCCACATTGCCTTCCTTCCATCTGAGAACCCCCGTGGCTGACACCTTAGATTATGCGTTGGTTGTAATATTATTTAACTAACACTGTCTATAACTGAGATCAGTTTCATGCATTATCTAGCTGAAGTTACTCGTCGGTCTTCCATACAACTCTAACCTTACTGTGGCCGCATCGTCTGTAAGTGGTGGACGTCCACTTCTTGGCTCATCTGTGAGGGACATGTGGCCCAATTTGGAAAGTTTCTTTTCTTTTCCAATATTTTAACTATTGTGGGCAATCATAACCGTGCAGCCATCATTTTATCATAATTTGCTAGGCAATGTAACCCCTTCAATGCAGACTTACTCACGCCGCACGGTCTCAATTTTCTCCATTAGTGAGGCTATGTGGTTAGCGGGACAGGATGCCGACGTCGTCACCCAGGGTGTACATGTAAGACTTAAGTTAAAATACAGTTTATGAGTATCATTTGGCACCTAATTTACATAGGATGTGCGCCTCTTCTGACAGAATTTCATCGATATAGCTTCCTTCTTCTTTGGTGATTTTTAAAAGCTTTTTGATACCCCTCGTATATCAAAAGGTTTACCAAAAGCAACCTAGTGATAAGGGTGACATCAGTGGTACAAATAATCCCGGAAATTGAAAAAATTAAAATGTTTGAATCAATCAAGTATAACCAATTTATTGGGCTGGCTCCTACTTGTTCAGAGGTCAAGTTTCCCTTTGAGGACCTGCTACTGGTATCCTGGTAACCAGTACTGCCTGTCCCAGAGCAGGTTTCGGTGGCTAAACCGTCAACCCCATCCATTAGCAGGGACAAAGCAGCTGTGGTTTCACCTAACTCCACAGGTTTAAAAAAGTATAGTTTGCCATAGTGGTCTATGATTATAGTTTATTTGAAAGTGGAGTGGCAAAAATATACTAAATTAGCCCATAGGACAGTGTGGTGAGTGAGGCAACTGTTGTCCGCTCACATTTGGAATGGGTTGTTTTATTACATAATTACAGAAACATTGCTCCCTGGCCCCTGATTTCACTCGATAAAGGGGGCCATATTCTGATCGCTAATAGCCTACCTCGTCCCCCAGAACCCAGATTTACCGAGTCATCCAAATTTTGGTATGCAGAAGAAAGCTAACTATTTTTGTCATTTACCCTGTGATGTTAAGGCTATAAGGTGTTTGGTTTGGATGTTATGACGAAATGCGCTCCATTTTCTTCACCTATATGAATTTTACAAAGTACTCGTATAGGGAATTACAAAAAATTCTTCAACTCCAACGGATTTTTGATGGAAAAAATATTGATATTAAACATTTTCGACTTTAGAATATTTGTCAAGTTTTCATGATTACATGCTAAACCTATGGGAACGGCAAAAACGACGCTATCTTGGCCGGCCCCCCAGTACAAAACCTTACAGAGGGGCTTTTGGGTGAGGGCCATTCTATCAAGATGAAAACTTACTGAAATCAACATTTGGCCATATCTTTGTTTCTAGAGTAGTCAAATTTGGATATATTGTAGAAGCCTACTAACCATGTAATTCATCCCCCAGGCTGCTCCCCCGGGTCTGTCAGGGAGGTGGGAAAATGTCCAAAAAGTCAACATTTCACAAGCAAGGTCAACATTTGGCCATTTTGGTGGGTGCTGACATTGGACCCTTGACCTTTTTTTTGGTGATTTATGATGAGTTCTTTTACGATATGTTTTGGATTTAATTTGGCAAGTTATGGACGAGTTCATTGATGAAGAAAATGGTGAAAACTTACTTTGGTGGATGGAAGGACATTGCATGGTTGTCTAGGGTGGGTGGTCTAGTGGTCCTGGGTTTAAGGGAGTGTGGGCCAGAATTAATTGGGCGTGGTCTGGTGTAGTTTAACTTTTCACTTCTTAGTGATCGTGACATTCGGCTGGGACATATTTACACATCGCGTAAATACGAGTTTGCCTTGTTTTGTTTTGCTTAACTTTTAATTACCTTTATTATTATGTTTCCCTAGAAAAATGGATTAACATCAACTGTCTTGAAGTTGGCTGCATTGGAAGACAAGGCTTATGAAACTCTTTTACAAGTGTTTCATGCATTTGAGGAGGGGCAGTTGAAGAAACAAAAAATAAATGCTACATTCCTCAAGGTGAAGAAGCCCGACTTCAAACCCCATAACCTGGGAAACCTTGTTAAAGTTGTGGATACAGCAACACAAGAAAAACTCCTCCAGGAACTGGCCTCTGGGACATTAAGTCTTGTTGAATTTAAGGCAGAATGTTGCCTTGTTGTGAAGAGGCAAGAGACCCAGCGGGAGTTTGTCCGGGTCACTGATGCTGGTTCTTGGAAGAAAGCAGAAGAGCTGTACCCTTCCCATGCAACACCAGAAGCAATGGACCGCTTCAGCGCTGTAAATTTGAAGCGGTCTAAGCCGCAGACATGGGAAAGTTTCGTTAGTTCAGCCAAACGAGTGAAGAATAGTCAAGGTATGGAGATTTCTTATGGCAATATTTTATTCTAAGGTGGGTGACCAGCTCATCATCTGATTTTGCATGTTTTCTCCCTCGCATCAGACCATATCAACAAGAACATCTCTTTCAAACATTGAGTGAAATCACTCCAGCTCTTTGGATAGTAAGCAAAATATGTTTTAACATTGCCAATAGAACGGTGTGTATTTATTAATTAGATTGACCTTATTTGGAGACATTTTTGTTCCTTACATCAAAAGAAAACATTTCCTGGGCCTTATATTTCATTGAGGCAATGAGAAAATGGTTCTTCTGAGGAATCTTGTGTCTCAACAACCATGACTGAGAAATGTTTACTTTTGAGGAAAAAACAGGAACAACGTAGAAAAACAATGTCAACCACACCAGCTCATAAACTATCATATGGTATACATTTGAACAACCGCAACGATTTAACCAAAATGTGTTAACATATTTTTAGCGATGTTTCGATGTAACAAAACATGAAAAAATCTTACCATGATTGAGTCATCACTGATCCAACTTTCAAAATATCTTATGTGTAAAGAAAAATAAAAAATAATCCATACAAAGAGTTGATGGCACTCAAATATGTTGTAGAATAAAAGGCAGCCCTTGTCATCATTGCATTTAAAGGTTTCTTGTAATTACAGTACAGTGTTTTGCTTTTGGTTCACTACATATCTCTCATTTCCAGGGAGTGCATTCTTCAAAAATATCTTTGGGTGCCAGAGTAAAAAATACTTTCTTGAGTTGAAACTTGGGTATTGTACCAATAGGTGTAAAAATATTGCAACCTGGAAGAGTCTCAAATTGATAACCATTAGTTTCTCCAAAAGATTAGATGTAAATTTGGCCATTGAACCAACTTGAATATTATAGCAAGACCCTCTATTCAAAGTACTTGGGTGATGCAATCATGTACCCTGTCCAGGAGGGCAGATAATTTCTTTTTAAATTTGCCACAAATGAACAAAACATAGTTTGAAGCTCAAATTCTCAGCCTATTACATCTTAAAATTTGTTTTAATTCTTGCAGTGAAAGATTGTCCACCACAGGCATACAAACAGAATGACAATGTCATATTCATTACTGACAACCAGGTGGCAGAAATCAGCCAGAAACTGGGGCACTTTCCAGGGTTTAAGGGTGCTGATATGACACTCTTGAATATTGATGACAAGGTATGTATAACAAGGACAAGGACTATATAATTAATCAAGGTTGCTGTTGCACATGTAAGCAAGAGCATACTTGAGCTATATCACCCATGCAAACATAACAATCAATGGTAGAAATCTCTCCATACACTTTCAAAGATCATTGATTTGCATGTTTGCATTTTATGATCCTAATGCCTTAATTTGTTTGTTCCTTTGATCAACTTATCTTTGCTGTGACATCAAATGGCGAATTAACCTCAGTCTACCAAAGGGGGCGGCAACCACCCCCTCATTTCAACCCCCTT
The DNA here is from genome assembly GCA_023653785.1 of Ophioderma brevispina. Taxonomy (NCBI): domain Eukaryota; kingdom Metazoa; phylum Echinodermata; class Ophiuroidea; order Amphilepidida; family Ophiodermatidae; genus Ophioderma; species Ophioderma brevispina. The sequence goes on along the minus strand of JAMKCH010019976.1, from coordinate 34,575 downwards.
ATTGGTGTCAAACTATTTTGTGCTCCTTTTCATGTAAAACACCCAGGGTGATTACAAAGTAAATGGAATTGATGTTCAGTATTGAAAATCACAGGGGATGGCAATAAATAATGGCTCAGACAGAATACCTGGGTTAAACATAAACAAATCTGAACCATGCAGCCAGTGTCAGGGGATATATATCCAGTGCTTTGGTCACAAATTGTTCCATGAATATGGCTAGACAATATTAGAAAGAAGGGTGATCCCGTACCTGTCATTCTTTTTGTTAATAGAATTTACCTTGCCATTTAAAGTAACTAGAGGCAAGTCATTGCTTCATGAGCTCTACTATTTCATCAACCATCATGTGTTCTGTATTCAAGCGCATGATCATCTGGAGCTTTATCACTATTTTGGCCTAATAATAGCCATAAATTTGACATTTGGAAAAAAATTCTGCAACTTAAGAAAGTCCTAAACCATTTTGTGTTATAAATTCGATAATCTCATAACAATCCATCCAATTTAATTCATCAGCTACAAAAAGTAATGCATGCCAACTAAAAACTATGATAGCTTGATGAGTGCAACAGTACTATTTTGCTAATAGCACTATTGCAGTCACTTCAGCCCCATAGTTTTAACCAGAGCCTCTCATGGCAGTATATATTTGTATAAAATTCAGTTGTGCACATTCATCGCCTTTGATCAGTGTATATGAGGTGCTATGAATTATTCAATTTGTCCTAATGAATAAGGCATGCTGGTTACACAGAATTTGGATTAGTTTAAGTTCTTTATTATTTATTGCCTATGGCCAGTTCATATGGGGTGTACATATATTTTTGATCAGTGGTTTATCTAATGGTCATTTGTGCCATTTAGGCCCAAATCAATGAAATCTAAAGTGCTGAATAGGACACCTTTTGCACATGCATCACTTAAAGTCAGTGCATATGGGTTGTACAGACAGATTTTATATCAGTGGTCATTTAGTGGATAGTTCTGTTATGTGAACACAATACATTCAAATTTAGTAATAGTATGTATTATGTTTGATTTTTTGATAGAACGTAACAGTAGCTGACTTATCCAACATCTTCAAAGAGCTGAGGAATGTCAACCTCAACCTCGACAAAAGAATTTTTGTAGTCCTTGCCTTTGTTGATGTGGAGCATGTTGGCAGGGTAAAACAAATCTTAATAGAAGAGGAGTGCACACACATAGAAGTTGCATATGTGCACCAAGAACCTGGAAAACTTCCAAGTGGTAAGTATATATCATCATGCATTCACTCATGATTCATGAACATGGCAGTATACAAGTATTTAATAATCATGAGGGATCTTGTGGAATCTATTGGCCCCCGAGGTGAATTGGAGGGCGTAGGGTACTATTTACCCGAGACCGAAGGTCAAGGGAAAATAGTACCCCATGTCCTCCAGTTCACCGAGGGGACCAATAGATTCCACAAAGACCACGAATAAGGTCATTAAATATTTGTTTATATCCTTCATGAATATATTTTTGTTCATTGATTGGTTAAAAGTGCTTGAGGCCTACTTAACAAAAAATAGGCCTTGCCTGTACTGTACTTTGTAGGGCTAGGCTAGGCTAGGCAAGAGCTTGAGCTTTGACTGCCTTTTAGACAGAGGAAAGTCTGCCCACCTACGATATCAACACCTTTTTCGGTAAATAAATGACGCTGAAGTCCGTACCGAATTTACTCCCAGAATTTACTGCATATAGCTCACCTTTCTGTTTCCGTGCACAGTCATGCAGCGTTGAGATCAGCATTATCCATTCCATGGCATTACAATAAAAATCACCGCGGGAATCACTGGTGTTAATATCCTGACACAACTACTCGAACACTGAAAGAAACACATACGTTAATTAGTTTCTTCTTAAACACTTTCTTTGTATTTTCCACTCTCCGTGTAGGTGGTTTCCCACCGATGTTATTGCAACTGCATGGGCGCAGCCATGTTGTTGCAACGGGTGTCAACTAAATAGCTCAACAATGCCTCAAAGTTCCTTTTAGAGCAGTAACTAATACGAACGTACACATACGTTGAGAAATACAAGGAAGATTGCATGCCATGCATAACGTCAACATTCGTATTGACCACAGCGAAAGAACCGATAAAGGAACCGATAACACGGGGTATCGAGGCTAGACCTCTGACGTCAGAGGGAAAATAGGCGTCTATTTTCCTGTGAGCTCTTTTTCGCTCTTTCTCGCAAATAGTTAAACTATTTGTGGTCATGTGACGCACTTTTAACCAATCAATGAACATGAATATATTCATGACGGATATAATAGCCAATATTTGGCAAGGTAGATTTTTTTTATATGGAATGGTAGAATTAAGGGGTTATGTTGCGATTTTGATACGGTATGGTAGATATAATGGGGTATCCAAGAATTTTTTTGGTATCATATGATAAATGGTCATAACATGGACCTAGTAGATAAGAGGACCTAAAACGCGAAAACCATAAATTACCTAAACCAATTACCCAATCATCTCGACAACAGCCAGGCACTCGATGTCTTTTGTTGTGTATACACTGCGACGGCCTGTGATCCTATTTCTTTGCCGCCACTCGAATGCAGTTAACAGCGGTGTTAAGACTGTCCACAAAACTTTGTAGTTCCACCGGATATTGTGACTCCGGGCTGTAGGGGATCTTTGGAACAAGTGTAGTACACTCAAGTTCCATGGTTTTATTGGAAGTTGATGCCACCAAATAGAGAGAAATTTCTTAAGCAAAATGCCGAAAACCGCATCAAAATCCATTCTTTCTTTGTAAAGCTATGACTGAAGAATATAATCTTGCATTTTGGGTGAAATTGTACCCCCGTGGTTGCTATAAGAACATCTTGTGAAAAGATTTTAAAATATTCTGATCACTTTCGACTCTTAAGATTGGTGGTATGAATGATCAGTGTACCTTGTAACAAAATGTAATATCTGGATTTGTGCCCAAGTGTGCCCTTCATGTAATTTTAGCTCAAAAGGCACACCAAATTGTAGTACTTAGCTTTAATTTTGGTTAGGTTAAATTTGTTGTTATTGTGACTATTTGGTAACGCGACGCAATGGTTGGTATCTGAGTGATGGTTAATGAGTTTGATTCTGGCCCGAAATCTTGTTCCAGGAGCATACTTGCAACTTGTCTCGTAGTGGCGCTATTCATGATAATGGGTATTTACAACAAAACAACTTTCTGTCGGCTTGGATTGCGTGGCATGCGTTTGTAGGCGATCCCATGTAATCAAAAAGGTCGGGGGATCATTTGCCATTCTTCGCACCCCCCCCCCCCCCCCCAAATTTTTTTTTAGAGTTAGAGATACAATGAAATACATTGGGTAGTTGGTGAGGCAAGTGGAAAATAGTGTATAGCTGCTTTATGAAATCAACCGGTTATTGTCCTGGACCATCATTTTGGGCAAGATTCTCACAAGTACTGAGTGATGGCTTGGCAGCTTTCCTGCTGAGAGGGTGATTACCACATTGCCTTAAGCCGGTAAATGGGATCATGGTGGGATTTAATAACAAAGTCGGCAACATTTGGGGGGGGAAATTAAAAGGGGGTTTTATGCTGGTGTGTTGTGGGTCCTTTAATCTCCTATGTCCATGGTAATAGGTATGTTGGGTTAGATTTCGGGTACTTTAAAGGAATATGTTGGTTTTGATGTGGAATAGTAGCTTTTGGTTGGGTTTTGATATGGTTCATTAAAGCCCAAAGATTACACAGGATAAATGATAACAATGGTTTCAGACACCAAAAGTTTGACAATTAAGATAAAAAGGGGGTCCTGGGGACAAGGCTGATAGTGAATAGGGCCATTGACCATAAAACTTTGATCATATATTAGATTACTATAAACTAAATATAATGCAGATGTGTTTATTTATTTAAATAGTTAATAAAGCCAAAGTTGAAGGTGGGGACTTATTTACAAAGTTTTCTTGATTGGGAACCTTGCCCCAAAGACTCCTTCATGTTTTGATTGATAAAATAAGTCATGTATTCTCAGGGTCCTTGGAGAGCAAAGTGAGGAATTTCATAGTTTGTTGAAAATGGCTATGTTTAATACTGGAAATTTGACCTGTTCTAACCAAACTTTTTTGACATATTTTCAGGAAAACATCTATAAAGAAACCACTTATTCCAGGGGTAATTATGTGTTTGGTCGTCGCACCAAAGCATGCCCGCACCCACACACTGGTGAACAGAGACGTCAATGGTAAAGATATTTTTATTGGTTGAGTCGGGGGGTCCAGGCGTTCATCGGTAGAGACGTCATTGGACAAATAATAGAGAATTCAGCACTGAACACAATGGGTTGCTGACTGTTAATATGAAATATGTAAGTTGTAATTATGTTGTAAGTAAAACAGTCTGTCACTTCAAATGACATCTTCATTGCAAAACAATAAAAAGATGACAACAAACTTAATAAAAAAATTATATGACTGCCCCAATGTTCAATGGATTATTTTGCCTATCTTGCTCAAATAATATTTTCGGCTCCATTCGAGTGAGTGTTAAAATATAAAAGGAATAATTGGAATTAGAACTGAAGTGTGTTCACAGAACACGACCATAAGAGTATACATTTGAGCAAATGATCTCTTACTGACCATCGACCAAAATCTGTTTAAAAACAATACACACTGTCCATAAGGGATGCATGTGCACAAGTGTCATAATAGCATACTTTATTTGTAGGTGTAGGTTATTTCTTACAGTTTGGCCAAAATGCCCACTGAATGACCGCTGACCACTCTGTACATCCCAGATAAAGCATGGATTAGTGATTCTTCTGACCAATTATGTAACAAAATTGGATTGATTCAGCCCAAATTATTGGTCGAGCTATGAGTTGCAAAAATATTGGGCGAGACTTAGTCGAGCCCAATATTAAAACTCATAGCGAGCCCAATAAATTTTAGGCGCGCAATTATAACATGCGTAGGATCCGATATTATGCGTATCGGACACCTCAAAGCATGATAATGATATGATATTGGATGATTTGAGTAGGATACAAGAATTTATCGGTCAAGCTATGAGTTTTGATAATATTGTGCGAGTCGGGAGCGACGAGCGCAATATTTTCAAAATCATAGCGAGGACCGATAAATTCTTGTATCCTGCGATAAAAATCATCCAATATTATCATTATTATGTTTTCAGAATCTTACTTGAACCTGGCTTCAAGTTTAGAATAACTAGATCCTATAACATTAGTGAAAAGTATAAACCCACCACATGGTAACTATCAATATTTTTAAAAGTGAACACCAGGAAGTATCAAATAAATTGAACCAGTTGACAACTAGGAAAACCAAAGAAATGGAGCCAGTAGACTCCAGGAACCACCAAAGAAATGGAACCAGAAGACACCAAGAACCACCCACAAAATTAAAACAGTAGACAGCAAAACCCAAAATAATGACACCCCCAAAGAAAGGGAACATCCCTAGGACTTATTCAGCCAATCAGAAGCCTCCCAGAAAAACTCATGTCCTGGTCTTTTAAAACTCATGTCATGGTCTCAAAAAACTCATGTCACAGTCTCAGGTACATGGTTTTATTGTACCTTAAGCTGTGTACAAAGGTATATGATGGAAGATTCTGAAAACATAATAATGGTTATAAAATTGGATTCTTTAAGTCCAATACCCAAATTTATTGGTCAAGCTATGAGTTGAAAAAAATATGGGTGAGACGCAGTCAAGCCCAATATTTTTCAAATCATAGCGAGACAATAAATTGGGTATTGGGCGAAAACAAGAATCTAATTTTATCTTGTGTCCTATATTACTATACACATTTCATTTTAAACTTTAGTTTGGCCAGTTCATGACGTGGAGCTACTTCAGACTTGGGCCAATATTGTCTGACTCTGTAAAAATAACAATCTAATTTTAGTCTTGTTTCGAAATCTGTGTCCATATTACTATAAAACACATTTCATTTTAAACCTTTATTGGGGGCCAGTTTAATGACTTGGGATCTAACTTCAGAACTGGGCCAAGTATATTGTCTGACTCTGTAAAAAAATAACAATCCCATGCCTACACCTCTTCAGACCATCTGAAACATTTATTGCCACTGGTGTTTTTATAGAGATCACGTTTTTGTTAATTATCTCCGTCTCCATGGCGGACTCAACAAATAATGTTTCAACTTCAGATTTCCGCGAGTTCTCTTTGGCCTACAAAGATCAAGTACAATAGGTTTAAGTTCAATGTTCAAGAGCGCATAGATTATCAAGAAGTTTTTTTTTTATTGTTTTCCAGCATGTGTATAGTAATATAGGACGGAAAATTCTCAAAACAATAATGATATAAAATTGGATGGATTTTTTGGCGCATGAGTACACAAACATTTGGTGATTGAGTTTTAACACAATTTGTTAAAACTCCTAGCTCATTGGGCATCATATTTGATGGCTGTACCATTGTTTTCAGGGGACGGATGACCAATTTCAACAGGAGTTATAATTACATGTCAAATTCTTTCATAGGTGGGGATGCTGGCAATGCAAGCAATTAAAAGGAGAGGAATTGCATTGAAGGCGTTTGCTTTGAAGAAGAAGGAACGCACGCCAAATGCACAAGCTGTTTCGGCTAATGAAGGTTTAGGTTTTTAAAAGCAAGTTTATTTTTCATAAGGGTAAATTTAAGTATTTTGAACCCCAATATCATATTGCGGAGCAAGTTCTGTCAAAAAGACTTTGGAGTACTATCATTGGATTTTCTTCTTCCCTTATAAAAGTATTACATCCATAAATCATGAAATGAAATATTTTCAAGTGTAGCCAATTTGCTAACTTAAATGCATGTATTAACTTAAAACACACATAATTGTGTTTTATGTGATAGATAGCTCTCAGGGGGAGATTTTGTGCATTTTACTCCATGTCCTCTTATCTTATTTTCATGGGCACCATGACCCCATGCCCTGTATGTTAGTGTTCCCATCTCATCACGCTATTTACCAATTTAAATAATTATTTGTATATGATTGTATTTGATAATAATTGAATATACGCTCAGTTGCAATATCACAAATGTTCATTATTAATCTGCTATAAAACGACAAAATGCAACTACTTCAGACGTAACTTGGTATAGTTGTTTACCATGACAACTTCTGGAGCTGTAGTTTTACATAGATATATACATGTACATGTTTAATGAATTGATGAGCGATGTGTTGGTTTAGTTCGTGGAAGTATGAGGATTGAGGACTTGATGCAGATGTTGGTTTTGGGAAAAAGTGGTGGACCATGTTGGCAAAGGCGATATTGTTCGTTGATATGGGCTGTGTTGAGGAAGGATGACGATCCTGTTTTTAAGGGGTTTTGAATTTAAGCTGAGCGGTTTGAGGAGGGGGACACCAAAGAAGACTTGGAAAGAGCAAGTGGAGGAGGAGAGTAGGAAGCTTAGGTTGAGAATGGGATTGCATCGAATCGAGCAAAGTGGCGGAATTGAGTGAGGGCTATTGCTACTAGTGTGAGGTGAATCGGCCACACCCCGTTTTAGACAAACAGGAGAACAACAGATTAAAAACTTTGGATTTACTTTTTACTTAATAATGAATACTACTGAGGCTTTTCTTTTTTTATGAACAAGACCCAAGTCGTGTGTGTGTGTGTGGGGGGAGCACTTTTGTAATTTAAAAAGGTACCTTGTTTGTATTACAATAGTGCAAGATCATTGCACAAATATTTTCACTAACTGTAAACGAGCCCATAGATTTCTGTAGCATCAAATGGGAAAGGGAAATATGCCAATTAAAATGAAAATAGATCGTCAGATTCGATAGGATGGAGGGTGTTGAGGACGGAGGATTGTGTTTTTGGCCCTTTTCAGCAGGGAAGAATTAATTTTTTTCATTCCAATACATACTATAACAAGGGTCTGTGTATTTTCAACCATATTGCATGGTACTGGTGTGGTTATTTTTTAAGCTATCAATATATCTACCACCTGTCAAACATATAAATATGGTCCTTTTGTTTCTCAATGTGCAGGGGGGAATAACCTCCACAAGGTTAAAGGAAGAAAGTCTGGTCCAGGATTCCCAAGCAGGTGATGTAATTGATGAACACCCTTGAAGATGCCCAGCTACCAAGCACAATGCCAAATGACTTGGTAGTCTCATGGTTAACCATACCATCCAGGTCCAAAAAAAATGCTGATTTCTTAGCTTGAAAATCTGTATTCCCCACCAGGATGCAAATTTTCCCCTCAGTAGATTCTAATTTCTCTAATAGACTATGAGGCGTAGCCAAATAACCAACTTTAAACAAAATTCTGTTGTCCCAATCAGGGGACTACGGGAAAAGTGTAAATTCAGAATAAAGTCAATAAAATATAATAACTGTCTATCCAGCACATAAAACTGGCACATTTTATTGAAAAGAATAAAAGTGTCACTTCAGTTTCCTTTTTCCCAATATCAGTGACCATGGAATATGTAGTAACTTCATTTAGCAACCATAAGCTAACGATATTACAATGGCCCGGTATTTGCCAGAGAGCCATTGTTATAGCCAGGTATTATCACCACCACGATTTTGGGTTGAGTAACCAAAATACCTGTCCCCCTCTTTCAAAAAATTTTCCAATAACTAACTCAGTTAACATTATCATATAGGTCGTTGCACTAATTTTAGTTTTTTTTGAAACGTGGTATTTGAATAGAATGAAGTAGCATTTAGGGTTTTGATTTGATCTCTGCACAGTTGGCTCTGGGGTCAAAGCTTGCCCAGCAACATTCGTCCATAATTTTGTGTCCTCTTTCTATCTTCCTTTTGAATAAAGGATTTAAAATGTGGTCACAGTAATTGAACATGCACTATGACATCTCAGAGAATTTATTTTTGAAGGAGGATAAGTCGTTTTGGTGCTTACATCTTGAAAAAAATACTCGGTGTAAAGCGGAGAGCTTATAACACCTGACATCTTTCAAACCTGCAGATAATAACATTGGTTCTGCACTCCCAGATTAAAAGGTATCTGAAGTGTTTTCTCCGCCACATACCGCAGGTAATTGAATGTAATTTTTTTCACCCAGCAATTACATGCTTTTAGTCAAAATCTTATGGAAATCTAGCATCGGCTATGTTATGGACAAGTGGGCGGGTTGTTTATCAGTGCCTGGAAATCTAACAAAGGAGTGTTTCCCATTGGAATTTAAACAGCTAGGATTTAGACCTATGTTATTTAGTTGGTGTTAGACATTGCAAATTTGGCACAAGACCATCCCTCTGGGCTTGTGGTTAGGTAGCTGACTTCATTATACCGTATCGCGATTCGAATCTCGTACTATAGACAACTACTACTCTTGCCGTCTTTTACTCATGAAATTTTCATTATTTTTTCAAGTTAAGAAAATGCTAAGTCCAAAAAAGATAAGAAAATAATACTGCCCTTTGAGGTTAAGTGGAGGATACCTTCTCGTAACAGCAGGGGTAGTGGTCAAAACTCCCGCGTGCCTCTATAGGTACCCTCCGCCATTAAAATATAGCAAGAAGTAATGTGCTGTTTGAATTGGCTGTGCTTCAAGTGCTATGTGAACCGCAGCAATTGCATATGTCTAAGTACATGATTTTTTATTATGTCTGCCTATGATTCAAAATCAATTGGTGTTAGTTTCTAATGATTGTTATTAATTTTAACTTTAATACAACAGCAGTCTCATACGGCTTAGGGGGATTGTGATCCCCGGCCTCGTCCCCCCGACTTACCCTAAAATATTTGGATTTTATACCATCTGAACGTTATCTTAGTAATCACGTGTGCCCAATCTTAGTTGCGCATTTGGTCGCATTTGTACGAAATTCGCATTTTGTATTTGAAAATTGCACACAGTAGCCTATGGGGACCCGTGGGAAACTAGCAATTGCTCATAAAACGCAAAAACCGCAAGATCGTATCAGCTCCAAATTTGATATAAGCTTTTCTCAAGGGGAATTTTTAATTTCAGTGATCTATGAATAAAACAAAGGTGCTGAATCACCAATGCCCCTTTTACAGAATGATTTGAAGGATTGAATTGCCTTTACCCTAATGGATATAACTCTTGTCTTAAGTGATTCTGTTAAAATCCCAACAACCTTCTAACATCTTTCTTTGCCTTTTCGTTGAAAACTTGCAATTTCAGATGATACTGCTGAGGGATGATGTTGAGTGATTCCGTGGACTTGCCAAGACTCACCAAAGAAGCACTTAACGTTTCATCAAAGTTTCTGGTAACCTGATCGTGGGGGATCCTCCCTCAATAAGAACGAGTACTGATATCATTTGAACCTGTCAAATTATATATTCTCACATTTTAGCAATATGTGCACCACCTGAAGTTCACCCTTGCCAGTTCCCATTTTTAATTTTTACACAGGGTCAGCATCCGCCATCGCTGAGCAAGTCACCATTGTAGTACACTTAATGTGGGCATTTTTAAAACCCATCAATTCATTGATCGTGGGTTTTTAATATGTTGAAAAACAAAGTTTGGTGATCGATAGTTTTCTTTTAGTAACCGTAAATATCCGTTTAGTGTACATTTTGCCAGCAATTTGACCAATTATACAAACTAATTCTCACCGAGTTGTTCCTGTTAATAATTTTGGTATTCCAATCGGCCTCTCGGGGAACCCTTGTCCACGCACCGAATTTGTGCATTGCTTAGATTACATAAACCCTTTGCCCGACTATAGATATTTCAAAGGTGTAATATGAGTATACTGTTTTGTCTTATTTGTTTCACTTCAAACTGCTGGGCCCCTTCCTGGGCAGTGATATTAATATTGTCATTTAAAACCTTTGACATATGTAGTTTGGTGGTAATCTTTGGTTCTAATCCAAACATTCACAACAGGGGAATTTTTTTTTTGCAATGAAAAATCCTAAGAATTTTTTCTTTTAACTTTTAACAAATTTAAAACAGTGTTCCGTTGGCCTGCAATTAAAAAAAAAAAAAATCCGTAGCCGTTTGGTGTTTTCGTAACAGCTTTATACTTTATGGAGTTCATCTTTAAAAAAAAAAAAAAAATAAAACGTAGTTCCGGATCCTTACGGACTTAAATCCAACAAGAAAGGACTGCCCACCACCCAATACAAAAATTGAACAAACACCAGTTTAAACACAAAGAATCATTCGCAATTGTCAGTCGTTGTAATGTATCAGAATGGTTTTCATGTAACGCAGTGCTTACCGCCAAAAAAATCATACCCGCGCATACTCTCTGATCGAATTGTAGGAATTGAGCTGGGTATATGCATGGATGTTATTTATTGCTCTTCATTTTTTTATGTTTCAACTTGATTTATTCACAAGAGTTCAGCTTGATAGGACAGTTTAATTTGTTTTAAAGGGGGCATTTGGTTATCCACAACCTAAATCCCCCCTACTTTGAAAATTGAGATCTGAACTGTTGTGTTAGCTTAGTAAATCCCTTGTACCTAATCTAATGTGTATATTTTGGTTTAATCTTCCTGAAATTGGCAATTTGTATTTTCTGCCATTAAACAGACGGAAATTACGTTGCAGTGGGCCTTAGTTTGGGACCCTATGAAACAAGCATTTCTCATACAAAATCGCAAGACCAGAAAAAAAATAAACATTTTGTGAATAGCTTTGCTCAAGGATATTAATTAAAGGGAATGCCCATTCGAGTTTTTCATCTTGATAGAATGTCTTAAACCCCACACCCCCCAAACCCACGTCTGAATTTTCAACCTGTTGTGATTGTGGCTACTTATGTAGTTTTTGTAATACCATAGAGTACTGTGTAAAAATTATAATTGATAAGACAAAGATAGACACATTGGCACTATAACATCCAAAAACATCCTTGATCCCCAAGTATTTCTCAAAGCTAATGAAAAATAGAAGTTTTCTTCAGAACTCTAACGTGGCCACTTCAGTAAAATTGGTTATGGGCAAATTGGGCTATTAGGGGATGGCCATTTTACATTAATAAAACGCCTATAAATGAAACAAGAATAATGCATTTTTCTGCTATATTATAGATCAGAGGTTGATTGAATCATCCCATAATGCATTGCATGTGCCTATAACTTTCTAAACACCTGTCGTTACTTAGAAATAAGTGTCCAAAAGTTAAATACCACAAACATTCCATGACTAATGCAAGAAAGAAATTACCCAGTGCTTCATTGCTTTATTTAAGGCCAAAACAGTGTTAAAGTGAGGTTTTGTTAGTGTGTAATGTAGAATTTTGTGGGATCACATTACCATATGAGGCGACATTCACAAAAGTGGTGAATTATGGGTTTGACTCCAATTAACAACCTGATTATAGATAGAGGAATGGACAGCAAATATTGAAGCTTATAGTCAAGGCCACAGTGCACAATGTTGTTTCAGCCACAAACCACACCTTTTACAAGAGATCACGGCATTTGAATCAAAGATTCAGGATTACAATTGTATGCATTTTGTTAAGATAAAAACCCCCTCATTGTTGTAAAGAAATGTACACTTACTCAGTCCCCATGTGGGGAGTTAGTTTTGAATATTATCAATTGTAGATGCCGATTACAGAGTTTGTCAGTGTCAGGTTTTCTAGATATGCTGTTGAGATTGTATATTAGGTGCCATATTTGTTAGAATGTGCTTGTCGATTTTTTTTTGATATTAAGGATTCAAGCTGTCAAGGAGTATTTATACTCAAATAATGCAATTTACAAACTTAAAGAAAATGAACGGTATAGACTTCTTGCTGCATACATGCATAGGCCATACTTAAATATTCCATGTCAGCCAAGTTTTGAGTATTAAAATTCTTAACACAACGGAAAAAATCAGGACGCTTTATTTAACGAGCTAATTCACGAGTTCGGGCTGCTCTCCTACCGATTACTCGGAAAACGCATCCATCAGCGTTTCTTCTTGACTCCCAGCGGTTTATCTAGTGTACGGCGAAACCGTGCATCCAGAAACGCGACGAACTCATCACAGCGCCCCAGTGCATGACGTAGAAAAGCCCTGGGTATTAACAAGCCTCGATCGCCGTCGAGTGCATTACCAATTGCCCAGAGTTGCAAAGTTCCACTCTTACAACTCCAGCTTTTCTGCTATGTAACGTCGAATATGGAAAATACTTACTTATTATTTCAATATCATCACAATAATCTGCAAAAAAAAATTATTATCAAAGGAATATTTTCCTAAATTATTTTTTTCGAGAGCTTAAAAGCTCAACAAACAATTGTGCGGGGCGGGTCATTTATTCGGGTGACTTCCAGCCGTTTAATTCATGGAATAAAAAAAATTTCGGATCGTGCAAGTTTACCTTAGGTTTGATTAGTTTGAATGTACCGCTTAAATGTGAACATCAATTTGTATTAAAGTATTTAGTACTATTTTGTTCCGAATTTGATAAAATGAATGGTATTTGATGATAAATGACGAAGAAGCCAAATTTACCATTTCAAATAAGAGAAACGCTCATGATCAGCTGTCGAGTCCGACGTTATCCAGCCCACTGTTTACATCACTTAATACTTCGCGCTAAAGTTCAGATTATAATCAAGATTCGCCCTGCGGATTTGGAAAAATTTCGAACTTTTTTATCAGGAATAGAGCATTATCAGAATTGGGGAATACCTATGCTTATCAATATCAGCCCCTAAAAAAAAAACAAATCAGCCCCGATTCCACAGGAAGGTTTTAGAAGAGCCAGAGCAAACTCGACAGGTTGGAGAAGCCGACCCCATAACCCGGTACCTCCCCCCGGCGATGCTTCATGCCAACCCCAGATCCAAGGGTCGCCTAATAAGTAACTTGGTGGTGCCTATTTTTTACATTGTCGGAGATTCCCCAAGCACGCAACATTGAAAATGTGCTTATGCTGTTCAGGAACTCAATTTTTGGTTTGAGGGAGAAGTTTGGAATCATCAGTATATCGTGCATTAAATGCAATGAGAACTTCAGAGCTCTGTGGCTTGCTGAACAGTTCTAAAAATGAAATGGGTTGCATTTATAGGGATAAGAGGATCCGATGTAATGAAAGATTGGTCTTAATAGTAGGATCACGGGTTGCAGTCTTTAATCCAACCTAAATTATACTGTAAACTTGATTTGCACATCTGAAATCATCAGCCATATACTATGCTCAGTTCCTCTCAGAACCAAGTTTAATTAGTAAGAAATCGGACCATTTCAATTTAGTGTTTCTTTCTTTCCTAGCACGTTCTAGTGGTTCACTAGATAGCCCCGTGAAAGGTTATTTCGCAATTTTCATTAGATAATTCTTTGGGCATTTGATGTTTAAATATGAATATGAGCCAATATATTAGCAAAGTTTTGCAGGCCGGAGTTTGGTCGGTGTTATAATTTGGACATATTTGGACCAAATAAAATTCAAAAATTCTTCCAAAGATGGGGTCTGCACAATAAAATTAGGCAAACGCCACAGGCTAGAGGGGAAAATATTTCTTTAAGGAACCAGGCTCCAGATCATGAAATGCCCTTTTTTTTCCATTGTGAGCATTTCAAATTCTTTATGGTCCAAATGCATCTTACGGATGTAAACTTGGTTGGCAGTGTGTATAACTTCAGAAGACTCCTGTTTGTTGTCATTTCTTGAGCCAAAGGCACTATGTGTACATGTACGTTACTTGTGCATGTACGTCATATTCTACCATAATAATTTTCTATAATACTTGTTCGTGGCTTATGTATGATATTCGATGAAAACCAAAGATAGAAAACAGGCGCAGTTCAACCCCTTGTATTACACGCTTTATTTCCGTTATACATGACGGACTAAACTTGTAATCCACGGGTGCATTGAGCCGTTTTTGTTTTATTTGCACTTTGTTGAATATAGTAAGCCTTGTTCATCACCAAACGGGCAATTCCTCCTTCACCTGGTTGGTACTTTTGTGACCACCAACTTTGCCTGACCAGAGCCTTGGAATTTAGCGCAGCCTTTAATACTGATCAGTCAGTATCACATGCACTTTCTTCCATAAAGGCTGCTGAATCTGAGTCGGGTCAGGCAACGTAGGGTCGCAAAATTCCCAACCCCTCTTCACACATGAATGCATATAGAATTATTGGCGCAAACTGCAAGCACGTAATAATGGGCCCCCCCCCCCTCTTATATTCGAAGAAACGGCTCGTGCACCCATTGGATTAACCTCTTTTATTTTTTTATTCCGTCGTGTAAATGTACGTCAACAGAATAAAGCGTGTATCAATGGTGCACTGAGCCTGTTTTCATTTCGTTGTCGAATATACTAACCACAGTCTGTGATATCATTGATATGTCTGCTTGTGGCAAGAGGCGTGCTTGTGTAATTACATGTACGTTCACAGATTAAACAAAGCAAATAATTTTTGCCTTAGGTGATGAACAAAGGTATAAATTTGTGCATGGTGGCAAAACATCACAAGCAAAGTGTTTTTAATTCCCTCCTTTCACTTTTTTTCCAGACTATCGTTACTGGCAATAGTCCTATAAACTACTGGAAATCCACCAAGCTTGGTAGGAAAAACAGGCTGGTCATTCAGCATGTGTGTCATATCATAATAGATCATGTCCAGAAGCATACCGGATATTATGGTCATACAGAACTGAGGAATGAAACTTCAGGATGCATGGGCTTTGGTAGCTTAGTTTTTAGTTTTGAACTGACACATTTGAAGGGTTGCAGTTTATAAGTAAAAGTATTTTTTGTCAGAAAATTGAGAATTTCCACTTTAAAAAAATACCATTTCAGCCATATAACACGGTAGGTGTTGTTTTTTTCTCTTGTACACTATTGGAACCCAATTAACTGAAGGCAAACAGTATGTGGTCTAAGATAGTCTTTTAACATTGAAGGTGGGAATTGTTGTTTTTTTATAAAATTTTCTGGTTTACACTTGAAGAATAGAATGGGGCTCTAATGCGATTATTGTAAATTATAGCAGTTACAAAAAAGTGTGCACACGCTCGGCTAACTTTGTTTACAGTCCCGCAAATAAATCCGTGGCCAGTGTAGAACACTTGGTTACACGCGTAGCAACACAGTAATATATGGCGCATTTTATGCAGCTACTGTAAAGAGAGCAAGCACGTTCCGTGTTACGCTGAATGCGGTAGTACGTGAAGTTATCAAATGAAGCTGGCACGATTCTTCTGCGGAAAACTAGTTCTGTGTGCATCCGCAGTATTTTAATGGTGTATTTCGTGATCTAGAAACCTCATTATTGTCACTATAGATATGCACGAGAAAAGTTTATTTCCAAAATTCTAATTCGGCCAGTGCCTTTTGATGTTACGAGCAAATGCTTGTATTACTTGCCCATAGGTACAGTGTTGTAATTTGTTCCATTTTTACGGAAAAGTACAAATTCACCGTAGATTAGACACACAGTCAGATGATAAAAAATTCTCACCTTTTTTTTCAAAGTCGGGGACAAGACTTGAGGGTAACTAAATGGCCCTTTACTGTGTGTCCATTGTGCTCTACATACAGAATGTAACTGTCCGTGGCACACAAGTAGTAAAGGTTGGTACGCACACACCACAGGGTCGGCAAAATGGGTTTGGAGTTGTCCGCCAATACTGAAGTGTCATAGAAACACAGTTGTTAAAGAATTTAGCAGTTTTTTAGCAGTTTGTTTCTCAGTAAGTAAGAAATTCTCATGATGAACTGGCTTTGTTTCAATGCACAGCATGAGTGCGACACAAAGCCACGTTTTCAAATTGTTTT
Organism: Ophioderma brevispina; assembly: GCA_023653785.1. Classification (NCBI taxonomy): domain Eukaryota; kingdom Metazoa; phylum Echinodermata; class Ophiuroidea; order Amphilepidida; family Ophiodermatidae; genus Ophioderma; species Ophioderma brevispina. The sequence continues at coordinate 17,833 of JAMKCH010019976.1, read as the reverse complement.
TTTCATGCAGCTGGCAATAACCATGGTAGCTTGTATTTTTTTGCCCTTTGCTTCAAAACCCATGTGTGCCCAACATACTGTTTGTATTCAACTGTCCGAAATTTGGGATTCAAAAAGCCGAAAGTCTTGTCAAACTGATGTTAAGACTTGATGGCATAATGGTCAAATTTAACCACCTGCTGATTCGCACGTTCAAAGATGTAATGGAATTCTAATTCAACCTGCTACTAACCCAGAAATATGTGAGTTTCTGTAACCTGAACACACCTGTATTCTGACACACTTATGAATTTGGAAACCTTAACGGAATAAACCTGCGCTTCATTCCGTGAAGGGTTTCCGAAATTAATACGTGTGTCAGAAAAAAGTGGTCAGAGTTACCGAAACTCCCCAGAAATTTACACCAAATGTGACCCCATGTTCTTGGCCTAAAAACCATTATGTAAGCAAGTCTACATATTTTATCCAAGGTTTGGATTAATGTGCTTTTTATTTCACTCAAAACAGGTAAAGGTACATTTGTTTAATCAAGTTTACAGTTGTGCCAATCATACAAAACATACTGATAGATCACAATTGCAAATTTCTTGTTGTGCGTGTTTAACTGAGAATTATAAATAAAAACAATCATATTGAATCCTATAGTAAGCCATTGCAACATGTATTGTGGTTATATATATAGGAGGTTTGTGTACAGCAACCCCCTCAGGGACAAGACTGTATAATGTGAACAATATTCCTTCAATACCCAGGAAAAAACAGGAATAAAAGTTTGGGCAAATCTTGAACATATAAATGAACAATATGACTGTGAAATTCAGTTAGGCTATGATGTGATATGAGAACTGTACGTGAACAAAGTGGTTTATTATATTCAACGGAACGAAAGAAGCTCAGTGCACCCATTAGATTACACGCTTTATCCGTCAGAGTATAAAAGTGGTTAATTGGAATAAAGCTGTAATCCAATGGGTGCACTTGGCCCATTTCGTCGATATAATAAACCAACAAAATTGAATTTTAATTCACAGAACGCTACAGATACACGATTATTAACACGTAAAGGTGACTTACACCTTTAAATGTGCTCAATATAAGGTGCTTGTTCGATTTTGTAGTGTGTATCAATTTGACACTTGCACATACGCCGCATCAAGTAACGTGGGAAACAATCTTGTGGTTTTGATGGTCTAACTACTAATTCGTCAGTTTTGTGTATCTTGGGGAATGAAATGGATTTGGAGGGCTCAAATTTCAGGACGAAATGAGCAAAATTGATCTGTCATCTAACTCAATTTATTCCAGGTAAATAGGGGGTCCCAAGACGATCGGAACACGCACCTTTAATTCAATGTATCAAGAACAGGCTAGCACCACCCTTCATTTTGGCCTGTTCCCTTATAGTGGTGTCTTGAGGCTTAAATCTTTCCTACGTGTAAAGTTCATTGCAACTTTAACATTATAGAATTTGCTATATAGTTGTGTGTATATGACGTGGTATATCAAAACCAGGCGGAATCGGAGGTGCAATTTGACACCATATTGTAAAATATCAAAACATTGCTTTGCATTGCTCTTGTTTTAAACTCAATTAATGCTAACATTTTTTTTCAAAATGAGAAGAACCCCATAAAACTTTTTTTAAAGTGTCAAATCTTTAGACAAGTAATTATACTTTTAGAGAATATTCTACTAGAGGCTAGACTATTTTTCTTCTGCAAAATTTGTGCAAAATTCAATTTTGACAAACATTAGCCTTTTAAAATCTTGTCCAAATCTGCCTGTTGCTGATATACCATGTTGCCTATTGAAATCTAAAAAAAGTCACAACTGGACTCCTTAATTACTGTAAGACCCAACAAACAGATACATTATGTTACAATCCTAATATGGAAATAAAAATGGAAGCCAACAGCTGACAACTATTTGCAGCACTACCATGATTTTGTCTATTTTTCTTCTTCAACGAAAAAAAAATAACCAAAAAAATGCCTTGTGGATCTTTGCGTTTCTTTTAGGTTGTCAAATCATTTCATCCTTTGCATACGTTGAAGCCCTGTACCGTGCGTGCAATAAACAAGCAAACAAACTTTACCAATTTTGTGGAATTGGTACAATTAATCACAGCCACATATCTCTCTTTCCAACGATAGTAATTTGTTCATGCTGCGGTCATGGGGAACCGAGTAATCATTGCTTTGGGACAAGTGAGCTTGGGGAACCATGTTTAAATGTAATGATAAACAATGCAAGTGAATGGGATGTATCGAAACATGGTCCCAAGTGACTTTGTACCATTGTGCAAAAACATGATTAATCGGTTATTCCATGACAACACATCAAATAACCTATCAGTGGACAGAGGGATTTGTGGCGTAAAGATGGCACTAGTTAATTTGGGAATAAGTTTACACAATTACCACAAAATGGGAGTAGTTTTGTTGCGTTTTTAATGACGCCATGTAGAACTCGTGTACAAGTACCAAAGTGACTGGAGGTGCACCAATGAACTTTTTAATTATAAATGCCACCTGGGCATTTACGTTCCACAAATACTTCCTTTGAAAAACTGTAGGCATGCATCAGCACTTGGGTTTCCAAGTACCCAAGGAACCACGACAGGAATTCAGCTCTTTTAAACCCCGTAGACGCAATCAAGAGGATAATGCAATCAATTCTTTCTATTGCATTTGAAGACAATCCACGCACATAACATGTAGTTTCTTGGAAGTCCCGCAGGGTTTCCCCCGACGTGGACTGTACGTTGGGACCTTGCGAATTTAGCATGTTTGTGTCCAGGTAAAATTGGAAAACCCGGAAATAGTGTAACATTCGTTTTCTTGCTTTCATTGACTTTGAGCCGCTCTCGCCCGCAGAAGACGTTTAAACAATTGAGTCAAATGCACTTGTGACGTCTTCCCCACCGGAAGCCCTTTGCATGCGAGACTGAAAAGCTTTTTCTGTCCGCGATCTGCTGCATGGGGGAAAACTGCTCATGCAATGGATGCAGGCACCGATTGCAGGTATTGCACCTGTTGTGACGTCCAGGAACATGCCGTTGGCCCCTAATGCACTTTCGGCTGTTTTGGAGCCGACTACCCTGTGACGTGTTTGGGTTAAGATACATGTAGTAGCATTGTGAGTTGCGAAGCAAAATATGTTCTTTGAAGATTATTCATTATACAAATTATTATTCCCTCACATCGTGGCAGTGTGCGGAATTAAGACTTACATGCAGCGTCAGGTACTTTTTCCATTGTTCTTGTTTGTGGTTGTGGTACCATTGCTCCTGATCCACTCTACTGCCATGACAAGGTGAAACCGTGTACATGTATAGTGCTATTGGTTTGCACCTACAATAAATCACAGAGTTCGTTGCACAAAAGGCTGGACCACCAGGTTTAAAGTTAGAACTGGTTAAGTCCAAATTAGTTTTTGCCTCAAATTGATATTTTATTCCCACTTTCTTCGTAAAGTAACTACCTAATTTCAAAATAAATACAAAATTCATGTCCTCGTGTCATTGTAAAACTGTGCATTTTGTGGAACAATAAGTGCTAAATGGTCTAAAGTTAAAACTGGGTCTAACTCTTTTGTGCATACAGACCTAAGGCCCTAAGCTTCTTCAAAAAGAAGTTTAAAACTGTTTAGTTATAAATTTAAATACAAGCCTAATTTTCTATAGAAACCATTTTGATGTTCATCCATGCTTCCAAAATGACAGTCAATTCAATTAGATCATATTATTGAGAAGACTTCAGTGTATACATAATACCACCATGTATAAAATGATTATCACAACTTTTCAAGGGATTCAAGTTAGCCTTTTCATTTCCACACTAAAGGTCCTCTCCTATTTGGCTCATAAAGCTTCACTAAATGACAATTGATTTGTGGATATTTGCTGTAAAAACTCTATTTTATTGTTTTCTAACATTTGTAGTAAACAGTTGGTGGCTACCCATTAATTTTCCTGTGATCCACAATGATCACACATGTTAGAAGTCAGTGTTAAATCAACAGTCAAAATACTGTCCATTTCCGAAAACATGAATTTCAACTAACAATAAAAATTGTTCCTGAAGACTTTACATCTCAAATTGGTAACATACTCTTTGAATTAGCTATAATAGAAAAAAATTCATCCGAAAATATCAAAGCATCTTTTTTTTCACCCACATGTAAAATATATGAAATGTCCGTCCAAAACTTGTCCTCATCCAAAATGAACATTTCATCAGACAAATTGTTCACAAAGCTGTGACTGCTTCAAAATTTTGGATTTATACTTCTTGACTTGCCAACAATGCAAAACATCAATATTGAAAAAATCTGAGATTTCATTTTCACCGCAAATGAGACACCGGGTTCTTTGATTGTAAAACCCCTTATAGATTATCAGGCAAATTACTGTACCCCTTTAATGCACAATGTTTGCCACACCATCACTTGTGACCAAATCGTGACACATGTGCAGCTACAGCGTCTTCCTTGAAGGTCGTGGAAGTCTTTTGGGGCAATGTTCCTTGATAACACTGGATGCTGGAAACTGTCACTCATCTTCTTGGACTGCAGTTTCCTCTGCAGTACTTCCACCATCATGTCTTCTATGATGGTAGTCCTTTTCTTCAAAAACTGGTTTTTTGCCACCCACTTCTTTGTGGCTTTGGGGCAACAATCTGAAAGCGACCCTCTCCAACTGCTGCCGACTTTGACGTCGCTTTGTTTCACAACTGCCTTGTGTGTCCGCCCAATATTTGCATTGTGATCCATGGCAGCAAGCTTGGATCGTGCTACCATTCCTTCATAGGAAAAGGCAATGCGTTTTCGTACAGTACTTTGTGTAAACGCATTGAAGTTTTCCAGCGCTCCGGTGTGGCATAAGAGATTGAGCTTTTTGACTCCCCTCCAGTGTTCCTGTCATGGATCACTTTGTTCAATGCTTCATGATCAGGATTATTCTTTTCTTGATCCACTTGGTTTCAACTTCCTCCTCTCGAGAATCTCTGCATGGGCACACTTTTGTAATCCTGCGCCAGTTCCCAATTAATGCTCATTTTGTCACATGGTAGGTGACAGACTGCCACTTCTCCAACATTTCTGTGACGTCTCCTTGGCATGTTGCAGCACTCCACCACAGATGATTTTTGATGCTAGGCACCCAGGCCATCAACTCCTCCCTCTCTGCTTTCTTTGGCCTTTTGAGTTACTTCTTTGACACAGATTTTGCTAAGTGCCATACATCATGCTGAATGGGTAATGTGTTGATATTTCTCTTTCATCATCTTCTGAATTCCCAAGTGTCTGTCCTTACAAACACTTTCACATTTACCTCATTGGCCTTCAAGTGATCTAAAACTCTTTCACAGCCCTTCTTTTCCATAGCATTGCGGCTACTTACTCAGTCACCTGTACTGTGTCATGTCCAAGATTTTCTGGGTCTCGACCGGTATAGAAAATAAAGGGGAGCATTGTGGGGGAGTTAAATCCATTACGAGTAAATGTTGCAACACTTGGCACTGTATCCGGCTGTCCATCTGCCATCGCCACTTATAACAACATCTTTCCTCTAATCTCCTGAAACAAAGCTTGCTGTTCCTTGTGCCTGTGTCGTTGACTGTTGGGAATAGGTAAGTAGCCGTGATGGGTCTTGTAAGTGGTTTTTTACTCAAAATTCCCAGTGGAAGCAACTTGGCAAAGGGCTCACCTTGGCAAAGTTTGTGATCCGCTAAAAGAATAGCACAGGAATATGAGGTTTCCGTCTGGAATTCGACTGCTGCCATTGCCTATCATTGGTTGTGAGTTCGATGTAGCTATTGTCATTAATGAACTGGAGCTCACCATTAACAAGGAACCTGCAACAGTCCCAAATGGTCATCGCTGTCTGGTAAATCAAAAACTTGATGACAGGTCTTGCACCGCATTTGCCTAAACAAAGTCACGCAACTGCGTCCTCGAAAACCAAAAAATTTTCGACATGCCACAGCTTCAAGGGCAGGATTGGCATACAGATGTATCTCTTACGGATTGAGGAGCTGCCGCTGCCTATTACTATAGTCCGGGTCGCTGTCATTACTTGAATATCTGACTCGTTCAACTCGAATCAGTCGAATCATAATAAAGAGTAATTTCTTGGGACAGTTAAGGTGAGGGGTAGCCCATAGTCTTTGTATTTGCATGGGTGAAGAAATAGGGGTCAGGCGGAGGTTCAAGAGTTGTGGGCTGAGGTCGCAGTGTGGTGAAGAAAGGGGTACAGGCGGAGGTTCAAGTTGTGGATCGGAGGTCGACGCTGTGGCTGAGTGAGGTGCAGCTGTGGCTGAGGTTGAGGTTGCAGCTGTGGCTGAGGTTGAGGTTGTTGAGCTGTGGCTGAGGTGTTGCGGTTGTTGCTGCGGTCGGCTTTTTGCTAATATCCATTGGGCTTCTGGGTTGTAACTAGGTGATTCAGTACCACTACACTGTGCAACTTCAGTTTGATGAAGTTGTTGGTTGATCCCATGTGCTGCTTGTATTGACAGGGGGCTGTTTTACAGGTTGTAAGCAGGTAGTAGTGGTGATCTAATTTAACAATTTCTGGATCTGCACTCTGTAAGAAAACAAATAAAAAAAATTCAGAAAAAGGATCAATCAATGCGATTGGAAGTAGAGATAGTCATATCACAAATCTTATACAACATATACAGAGTCCCCCCCCAGGCAATTATGTAGTTGGTGCTATAATTTCAAAACTATGACAGATTATAAATGGGAACTATTTTTACATCCTGTCCAATTTTTTCTGATTATTATTTTTTATTGTTATGCAAGATAGGACTGCTTCCTGCATTTTTTAAAAACATGGTTCCTGTTTTAGAATAACAAGAAAGTATAAGTAATCGATATTAGAATACTCCAAAAAAAAAAAATGATTCAAATTCAATGGCTTCTGAGATATCCTTTACAGAAGTTGGGATCAATTTAGACTAGCAGCAGGCGCTGTGTTGGGACGGTAACCTTTTAATATAAAGGTATTAACATTTTGCCTTATGGGAAAAATTTTGCCATATCATGACATAGAAAAACAACTGCATTCAGGAAAAAATATTTCACACTTACAGGGAAAACAACAATATAATTATAAGGCCGTAATTAGACTGTTGAATTTCCCAAACTCACGGCTAGGTAGCAGACAGGCCTTGTAAATCAGAGTTTAAGAAAGGACACTTAACAGAATGAACAGAAAAAATTATGCATGGATTGAGAACATTTAATTAAAATATTTATCAATGCCTCAGATTTATTATACACGAAATTCTTTTAATTTAACTCATAAACATACCAGAATAATACCATAACTAACTACAATCTACTGCATGGGGTGAACACAAATGCCGTCCCTTGGACACAAGAGCACAAACATAACCCAAACTTTTACCAAACTTATCATAATATTGGTCAAGATCAGTACAAAAAGGTTACAACAGATGTATCAGGTCACAATCATTCTAAAAAGAATCCAAAATTAAATTCCTTACCTATGTAAGTTTGTGTTCCTTGTGACCATGAAGGAGCGGTGAATTCTTAAGAGCACATGTACAGGGAAACTGACTTCTGGTTGGATGTTTCCCCTTTGAAAAAAAGAAGGATTTAAATAAATCTATTTATTTACAATGTTTAAGTTACTTGAGCCATCATGGCCACTAAAAAGCTAGACAACATTTAACAAAAAGTGTATACAAAAAAGTTTTTGACATACACACACACAGATGCATGACTGACCACATTAAAAATGCTGCCAACAAGGCTTTCCTATAGGGACAACCTAAAAAATAATAATTGTTACAAGCCAAGTCTCATATAGTTGCTCTGGATAAGTTAAATTTTAGTGTGTAACAGGGCCAAAAATTAAAAATCTTCCAATTTTGTAATGTTTGCAGCATTTCTGGCTTATTTTTGGTTGAAAAACGAGCAATTCAGGACTTTACATGTACATTAACGGCGAGAGGATCAAAGCCAACGAAACGTATTCGGCTACTGGTCGGAAAATGCGTTTCGTTGAATCTGGGCCGTCAACAACTGATTTTGGTCGCGCAAAATGACTCTCATGGTTTCATTGCATCTGGGAAGTCTTCCCGGAGGAGAATGACGCGGGGGGGATGCGTTTCGTGCATCTGGGCAGTCTTCCCGGAGAATGACGCGATGCGTTTCGTTGCATCTGGGCCGTATTCCCGGAGAATGACGCGATGCGGTTGATGATCTCGGGTTATTGAGTTGAAATGATGCGATGGTTTCGATGCATTTGGGCCGTCTTGCCGCAGAAGGCGCAATGTTTTCATCAGCGGGTGGTGGGGGTGACACTGTCTAAAATGCCCATAGACAATTCGATTCGATGGTGAGAGCGCCACCATTTTTCGAAAAGCTATTGGGTTAATTATGCATAAAACGTAGTCAGGACGTAAACCGGAGCATGACGTAGCATAATAGAGCCACGCACGACTATTGCATGTTTTTTTTTTTTTTTTTTTTTTTTTTTTTAGCGTAATAGCGCCACTCCAGACATGGCGAAACTATAGCTACAAAATTTAATGCAGATCAGTGTGGTATTTATTTATTTATTATTATTTATTGATTATTTACCTGTTTTTATTGGCATTTCACGCGATGTTTTCGTTGCACCTGGGCTCCGTCTTTCCGGTCAATGGTAAATGGCCGGAGGTGGTTTCGTTGCATTTGGGCCGTCTTCCGGGAAAATGGGCGCGAGGTGTTTACGTTGCATCTGGGCCGTCTTCCGGGAAAATGGCGCATGTGTTTCGTTGATCTGGGCGTTATTGGACTTTACGGCGACTAATTCTGGGCCGGGAAAAACGGCCGAGATGCAATGAAAACGCAAGCTTTGGCTCTGCTTGCATCTGGGCGTTAAAAAATAAAAATAGATTGCTTTTGCTTGCATTTGGCCGTCGGCGGCAAAACGACCTGGTCCTGGTTAGTGAGGTAATTTGAAGGGAGGGGGAGGGCGGGGGGGGGGGGGGGTAGGGGGATATGGGGGGGGGTCTGGGGATATGGGGGGTGGGGGGATAAGGGGGGGGGCGGGGGCGTGGGGCGGGAGAGGGGGGGCGGGGCGGGGGGGGGGGGGGGCGTTGGGGGGGTGGGGGGGGAGGGGGGGGGGGAGGGGGGGGTGGGGGGTGGGGTGTTTTATTTTTGTGGTGGGTGGGGTTGGGAGGGGGGGGGGATGGGGGGGGGTGGGGAGGAGGGGGGGGGCGGGGGGGGGGTGAGGGGGGGCGGGGGGCGGCGGGGGGGGGGCGGAGTGAGGGGGGGGAGCGGGGGGCGGTGGGGGGGTGGGGGGGGGGGTGGGATTTTTTTTGGGGTGGGTCGGGGGGGGGAGGGAGGGGGCTAGGGGGCGGGGGGGGAGGGGGGGGGGCGGGGGGGCGGGACAAGCGGCGGGGGGAGGGCGACGGGGGAGCGGGGGGGGGCGGGCGCGGTGTGGAGGGGGGGGAGGTTGGCGGCGGAGGGGGCGGGGGGGGGGAGGGGGGGGGGGCAGGGGTGGGGAGCGCGAGGGTGGGGGCCGGTGGTGGCGGGGGGGCGGGGGGGGGCGGGGGGGTGGCGAGGGTGTGGGGGGCGTGGGCGTGGGCGGAGGGTCGGGGGTGAGGCGGGGCATGGGAGGGGGGGGGGGGGGGGGGGGACGGAGGAGGACGGGGTGGGGGGGGGGGGGGGAGGGTGCGCAGGTGGGGGGGGGGAGGGGGAGGGGGCGGCGCGAGGGGAGGCGCCCTGCGGGGAGGCGGTGGTGCGGGGGTTGTGGGGCAGGGGGGGTGAGGGAGGGCGGGTGGGGGGCGGGCGGGAGCGGGAGGGGGGGGGGTGGGGGGGGGCGGCGTGGGGGGGCGAGGGGGGAGGGGGGGGGGGGTGGAGGGTGGGGGTGGCGGGGGTGGCGGGGGGAGGGGGGGGGCGCCGCGGGGGCTAGGGGGGGAGTGGGGGGGGTGGAGGGGGGGGGGGTTGGGGCGGGGGGGAGAGGGGGAGGGGGGGGGGGGGAGGCGGGGTGGTGGGGGGGGCTGCGGGGGGGGGGGGGGCGGGTGTGTGGGGGGAGGGTGGGGGGGGGGGTTGGGGGTGGGGGGGGGGGGGTGGGGGGGGGTGGGGGGGGGTTAATTTTTTTAAGGGGGGGGGGGGGGGGGTGGGGGGCGGGGGGGGGGGTGGGGTGGGTGGGGAGGGGGGGGGGAGGGGGGAGGGGGGGAAGGGCGGCGGGGCGGGGAGGGCGGGGCCGGGGCTGGGAGGAAGGGGGGGGGGGGGGGGGTATTTTTTTAGGGGGGGTGGGGGGGGGGGGGGTGGGGGGGGGGGGGGGGGGGGCGGGGGGGGGAAAAAAAATAAGAAGGGGGGGGGGGGGGGTGGCGAGGGGGGGGGGGGGGGTCGGGGGGGGTGGAGGGGAGGGGAGGGGGGGGGGCGGGGGTGGGGGGGGGGGGGGGTGGGTGGGGGCGGGGTGGGGGGGGCGGGGGTAGGGGTGGCGGGGTGGGGGGGGGTGGTGTGGGGGGGGATAAAAAAGTGGGGGGGGGAGTGGGGCGTGGGGGGGGGGGGGGGGGGGGGGCCTGGAGGCTGGCGGGGGGGGGGTCGGGGGGGGGGTGCTGGGGGGGGGGGGTGGCGTGGGGGGGGGGGGGGGAGCTGGGGCGTGGGCGGAGGGGTAGGGGGGCGGCGGGGGGGGGTGGGGGGGGGCGGGGGGGGGAGGGGGGGGCGGGGTGGGGGGGGGGGGTGGGGGGGGGGCGGGGGGGGGTTGGGGCGGTGGGGGCGGTGGCGGTGGGGGGGGGGGGGGGGGGAGGGGGGGGGGGTTGGGGGGGGCGGGGGGGGGGGGCGGGGGGGGGGGGGGGGGGGGGGGGGTGTGGGGGTTGGGGGTGGGGTGGGTTCTGGGGGGGGGGCGTGGGGGTGGGGGGTGGGGGGCGGTAGGGGGGGGGGGGGGGGGGGGGGGGTGGGGGGGTGGGGGGGGGGGGGGGGGTGGGGGGGTGTGGGGGGGGGGGGGGGGGGTGGGGGGGGGTACAGTTATTTTGCAAATGCCATAGGAATAAGGAAATGTGTGCAATTAAAATAAACATACCCTGTTGGTGCTAAGAAATTTAATGCATATCGTTGTACAGGGTCATCAGTGATAAAGAGGTAGGTGAAATAGTTTAAATGTGCATTTCGCGATTCCAGCACAACTGTTCTCTTCATTGTTCCTAAATATCCTAGAAAAAAGCTTATCACAAAATTTGAGTGATTCTGATTTTCGGTTTGGGTGTTATGAGCAATTGCTTGTATTCCACGGTCCCATAGGCCCACTGTAAGTAATTTCTGTTAAACGGACAGAAGAATACAAAAGTGCCCAATTGCGTAGATAACGATTTGCACGTAAGATTAGGTACACATGGATTACTAATTAAAGCTTAACGGGTTCCGATGATATCGAAATCTCAACTTCTTTTTTAGTAGTCAGGGGATGAGGCTGAGGATAACAAAATACCCTAATACTTGACTGCCGTGAAAGAATATGATGAAAAAACATCCACTGGAAAGATAATGAATATCAACCACAAGCAAATTTTCTACATGATTGATTGTCCAAACCCTTTTGCGATTAGATTTAGTCATATTTTACACTCGATACCCATGTAAGAAAGTGAAAGGTTTTAAACTTGGTGCATTAGGAAGGGCTTCATAGCTGCTGTTTGTCAAACAGGTTCACGCACCTCTAATAAAAACAGAAAATGAGTTTTTGTTTACAATGGTACGCCTACATGTATATGGAGGTCTTCACAAGTTAAACAAATTTAAGGTGCTGTTCAATTTATGTGTAGTGCGTTCTCTACTTAATATGAGAGCCTGGCACTTGCAAAACACCCCCATCAAGGACGTTGGAAACAACTTGCGGTTTTGATGGTGACGCAATAATGCATGTCGCAAAGCCCTACTCAATACTGTGGTAATAATTGATGGTTAACAACTAAAAACGGTGGTTTTTGTTTATATCTTGGAATGAAATGGGTTGGTTTGAAGGGCTCAAATTTCAGGAGACGACAATGAGGGAAAAATATGGCCTTTCATCAATATCAACATCGATACTACTTCCTGGGTAAATCGGGGGGTGGGGGGGTCCAAAAGACATCGGAACACGCACTTTAATGTCGCACATGTAAAAACACAAAGCTAATCCCCTTAATCCGGGACATTGACAGCACAGGTTGTGAACTGAGGGTGTGGTTTCTCGTATCATCAATGTCCTGGGGTGACTGTTCTACGTTACTGATGTTTTGTATTGGTGATGAACAAGCTTGGTGATGAACGTCACTTGTACTAGGACTACGGGATGGTCATGTGTTGCATGCAAACTGCAAAAATAAACCACGAACAGAAATTAGTATTATCTCAAAACAGCGGCTGCAAGATACACTTGAAATATGAGATTCACAAAAAATGCCATTATTTAATCTCATAACCCTGGTGACATTTTACACACCAAAATTAAATATATTTCTTGTTGAACTAATATGACCAACAAAACTATTCTTATACATGTTGCTTTTTCTCTGAGTTCCACTATGTAATTTTCTCGGGCCATTTGCTGCTCTAGATTAAAACAAGCTGAAGGAGATTTGTTAGTAAACTTGAGAATTAAGAATATTCAAGGATGTTTCCAAGATTTGGATCATTCCTCCATGTAAAGTCCATCTACTGTATGGATGGGCAGTCTATTCCCCCCCCCTCTACATGTAGCATGACGACGTCATTGTAAAAAAATTATTATCACGTACATTGCCTGACAGAGCATAATCCATCACTGAAGAGTCCTTGACACTAGACTAGTTTGTGCCATCACCAAGCTAGCTTTCCTACACTTCTTGCATTAGTCATGTAAAGAAATCTTAATGTGTAAAAATTGAAACACATACTGCGCTGCGTATTCCATAATAACGCATCCAATTTTAGCAACAAGAGATTTGATTTTCATACTTATAAACCAGCAAATTGTAGGAAGGGGCAAACCTGTCATTTTCAATCTATATCTAACTGGCATGACTCATGGATCAAATTCACAAACTTACCTTTTCTTGCAGTAGTTTTCAGAACAGCCACTTAATGGTCTTGCCGTTTTTTTTCTTGTTATAGTCCCACCTCTATTTCCTTCTACGAGTCAAGATCTAGTGCAAACAAAACAAAACAATTCGGTTAAAGGTGGCAATGAGAGATTTTGAGGCAACCAAATAGTGTGTCATAATAGTAAATTTCATATAGATTAGACACTCATAGATTTCTTTATTTTGCTACAGAAATGTCTTAAAAATGCGAATTTGTGATTTGATTATATATTTCAATACAACACTAGGCTAAATTTCGTATTTGCTCGTATACGAATTTAGAATTTCACAATTTTTGTACCAAAGAAACTTTTCTCAGCTTAAACTTTCGAGTGTTGATATTTTTTATGAAAAGATCTACTCGGGAAAAAAAATCAGTGCTTTTTCGATTTTTTTAGGAACACCTGATATTTGAAATCACTAACTACCTTGAGCACCTTTAACTGCCGTGCAAGTGACAGAAATTCAGAGTCAGGAAAATTACATTCTAGGGTGGTATATGTTTATCAAACATTACTTGTCAAACATTCTTACTTGAAGGCCGACTCAGAGATTTCCCGATAAGGGCACACTCATTTTCAAACAAATCATATTTTTTTTGTCATATACAATAAGGCTTGTCCGTAACTGTATTGACCCTAGTATAGTCCCCCTGTTTTTAACCTGAAATTAGCTAAATTTAGGGGGTGGGATTATAATGGGATCTTCACCCTAATGTGAAACACCCAAGCACATCAACAATTCTGCCTTTCAGAGCTAACTTACTAATCTAGTCCTGATATTTCAAGTGTTAATGAGGTGTATATCAACAAAGACATGTTGGTGAACACACCATGAACAATTAATTTCGTGGTGGGATTTAAAAGGCTGACTCCGAAATTTTGAATGTAATATTTGTTGTGAGAAATTAAAATAGACTAGAAATCAAGATAGTAACATCACTACATGTTATATGAAGGACGTCAATTTGAGCTTAGTTATTTCATTTCACACACAGTGATTATTATATGGACAATCATTTATGTGCATGCAAAAAAAAATTGAGTTGGCGCCTCATCGGGAATCTCTGAGTCAGCCTTTTATAATAACAGATTCAACTTCTATTCTTCAGATTCTTTGAAAACGGGGTAGGATTAAGAATTGAAGCATGGACTATAACATGTATACGCGAGGGTCATCTATGGTATAATCACTCAGATTTCACTCACTCCATATCGGGCGGAGAGTGAAATACTCTTGAACCCGCATTTTCACTCTTTGAAAAATGTTCCGAGAGTGAAGTCACCCTTCAATTTTCGGTTCTCAGTGACATCGAGTTTAGGTTTCACTCTTCAGATTGAAATTTCACTCTTGGGAATTTTGCTCCAGAGTGAAATAATACTCTTGAGAAACTGTGAGTGAAATGGGCCTGAATCACTGTGTGAAATAACTCAAAAATCGAAGTCCTTCTAAATTAAAAATCACAAATTTTATAATTCTGTAATACAGACAAACGGATCCTATATGGCCTGTGCGTAAATGCTTACTGCATGAAAACGAAACAATCCGATTCATCTCTAACTTTGGAAGGTCTCTTATTTGCTAGTTGTCTACTAGTATTTTCAATTTCTACACAAAATTTGTATTCGAAATCTCTGAGTCAGCCGGTAAGGTGAAGCCTACACCCAATTTGGTTTGTATGACCATATAATTGGGGGGGGTTTTTTCCCCCCTGTGATATGCACGTATCAAAAAAATGCCCCGCCCCTGGGGATGGCCATGACTTGCACACGAAGTTTGTTTTTGAAATGTTACACTCCCCTCGTAAATATAAGTCCCGGCCCTGCGGGCAACATTTTTATGTCAATCCCTGACCAAGTCCCGACCCCCAGCTAGCCTGGCAAACGTCGTCAAATTGCGACAACCCGATTGTGCGATTCATTTTTATTATGCTGCTTTCAATATAATCTTGGTTATTGTTAGCTTTGTCTCTACGTTTATAACGTTTTTGTAGAAACCGGGCGCTTTTGTCCGACCCAAAATCCCCCCCGCTTTTTTTACATCCATGAACAAGTCCCACCAGCATAATACTGTACCCCGAGCAAAAAAAAGATCAACTCCCCGCTATCAGGTAGTACAAGCCCATCATCCCGGGTACCCAGAGGCCGGGGTATTTTTTTTATAAGTGCAGTTAAGCATACTAAACTTATGGGTAATTGGAAACTATGTTTTGTAAATTGTTTCCTCCATCCGCTTCACTGTACTGTATCATGTATGTAAACTGATAGTGGTAACCTTATTATTTTCAGTAACTACATGTTTACGAAGGCAATGCTTTGAGTTTATCCAAAATACTAACATGTTTGGTGTGTGTGCAAACTTTACGCAAACTCACTTTTGTGGTTCAAGCAAGTGCAAAACCCATGCTTTTTATTACTATCCAACATTTTTTTATGAAACACACATGTTAGTAGGACCCAAGGAGCTCCAAGGACCATTACATCAACTTGCAACTGTCCATGAAATGTGTTGAACGTGGAAACAGTACGCATAACTTTATAGGTTATAATACATTTTGGACCGAATTTAGTATGCTGCAGTGTATTGTGCAACCACCTTGTGAATTCGGCAGCCTTACTGGAATAAGCTGCATGCATGTTGATAAGGATCTGTGTGCAGAAAATCTGAATCCATACCAACATTTTTACCCAGGGCAGGCACTAAAATAAACTATTTTTTTACGTGTCCTAATTCGGTGGCATACTTTGATCAATTGTGCACCGCAAAACTGTAACGCCGGCCCATCTCAGATTCTTTCCAACAATATTAATCAGACTCTGTTTAATCATTAAACTTTATTGTAGTATTACATTGCGGAAAAGTTTTTTGAATGCTATATGCGCATCTAATGCTGTTCGCTCTCAGCGAGTAGACATAATAATACATAACACATACATTTAAATAAACGTACCACCCTATAATTATACTCGGGGACAGAACCCTTTGACGAGCGCACACATCCTTCCTGGTTGAAGGAGCGGAGCTATCAGCGCATATGCGCGTGGTCGGTTACCTTGCAACAGAGATCGCTTCCGTCAGGCTTGCGAATGACCCAGGTGCCCCATGCAATGTAGCTTTCTCTTTGTGCATGTAACTTTTGTATCCTGCATGTACATCATGTGTGAATAAACTTTGTGAATTCATAAACTTTGCAATTTTAGGCTTATTTCATCGAAAGTCATTGAATGCTGAAATGATAAAAATTTGAGCCAACTGTCAATAGTCTAAATGTAACCCAAAAATAACCAGAGTCAGGTGAATATGAATAAAGTTTAGGGCAGTAGCACCAATCCATCTTGACATTAGGCAGGCCCTTGAAACTCATTATGAGGTGCTCGTCCATTTTTTTCAGCCATAATGAGGGAACTATTTCATCATTCAGTATTTGGCTACATGCGTATTTTTTACAGTGAAATGAACCTACAGGGGGATCGACAAAATACGAACAATATTGGGTCTATTTTAGATTCATTTCCGAGACTTCCGAGACAAGTTTCCTACCAAAAAATTCCACTATCGACTGAACGGTGATGCTTGAACAGAATTCTTCAAAATAATGAATTTTTAAAGATTTTCGGCCGCTACCGACTGCCGGGGGGTGGGGGCCCCCCGCCACACGGCCCAAAAGCATAACACGCGGGGGGGGACAACGAGAAAACTAATAATCGAGTTTCAAGGCAAGGGCCGCGTGTAACTTTTACGTTTTTGTCTGACAATTTTTGAAGTTACATGTCACCGGTGCTGTACTTCTAAAACTGTAATTCCGAAGCCTGTCGCTTTGTGGCCAATCAGACGTGCATTTTTCCGCAGTAAAAATGCAGAGAACCAGAAAGTCATGCTGTACTCGCTGTCAGGGTTCGTCACCAACTCAGACTAGTGCGTATGACGGACACATGTTGTTCAAAAAACTTTTCCAGCGATAAAAAAATATATTTATCATAATTCTCAAAAATGTATTGTTTACTCAGAATTCTCACCCCTTCCCCCCTTCCTTTTTCCTGACTGCGTTGCCCCTGTTTAAAGATGAGTGCGTTCCTTGGGGCTACAGAGCGGATGGTAGGAACAATGTTGGAAACTGCTCAGATTTTAGAATCTTCTTCTTTGATCTTGAGCTGTATTTTTCTGGAAATTGCTCATGCATGGATCCTAGTCTGCATGTCTTCCTCATATTGCATCTTCAGCAAATGTTTCCGATATCACCAATTGTGACAGTTAAACTTCTTGATGTCTCCGATTGGATCTTGCATAAATTAGCCATCGCCTAGCTCGTTGCAAGTCAGTTTTGTAGGGAAAATTCTGTGTTTGGTAGCCTTTTATTGCTGTTCTGATCACAGCCCCACACACGGCACTTGGGCATGATTATACGCGACGTCCGCGGCCCGATCGCGTCCCAAAAGCAGGCATCCAAACTAAATCTGAACTTGAAGAGAACGATAGTTCGTCTGATAAATGGATGGAAAATATACTGTAAATGAAAATTCTCAATTACGGTACAGCATATTCGTAAACACCCGTTTTTCGATACGAACGACGCCAATTGGATTGTGTTTGCCGCGTAGCAAGGGAACAAAATACATGTACTCTACATGCATGTACAGGTTGAACGTGTCATGTTGAATCGGCGTATTAAGCGAGACATTCGTTTCAATTCAAAATAATTAGTCTTTTTTCACACACAGAATTGTTTCGATAAGTCCAAAAGATCGCTACTATGTCCATTAAAATAAACG
>JAMKCH010019975.1:0-20502 GCA_023653785.1 Ophioderma brevispina | reverse complement strand
GGGCACTTAATACTACACATAAATGTTTTAATGCATCCAAAACGAAAAAAATCCGATACATCTCAATGCCGGAATTGTGCATTTTAGGTATCATCTTTAGTTCTAGTTGGACTATTTTTGCATTATTACACAAAAAAAATAATATTTCGCAAATATCTGAGTCAGACTTTTAATGAATTAAACCGTACCTAACATGCCTAAAACTACTGAAATGCTGGGCATGTTTTAGGTAGCCTAGGCTAAGATTATGACAGGGGACAAAAGAAAGACCTAGGCCTTATACTCTGTAAGTTACTAAGCTGTCATGACTTTTTTTTGCAACAACTAAAATGTACCACACTGACATAGATAGAAAATAGCGAATCATTTGCATTGCCATGTTTGACTTTCGGTTTCACGATCCGATGAGTAGACCTGCTTGACACGTCATAGCCAGAGCATGATGAGATTATAAGATATCGCGGGGTTTTTCCGACACAAAAAACCTGTAGGAAAAAAAAGTTTTTAAAATATTCACTACCGACCTCCTATGTATATTTCCGAAAATGTGTTGTTTTTCCTGGGGGTATTATCATGCAATCTATAATTACTAGGACAAAAATAAAGCAATACTGAGGGTATTATAAAAACAGTTTCTACAAGTTTTCGATGTAGAATTTGTAATAAAGGCAAATCTTAGTATACTTCAGTGCCTTCAATTTTCATGATTTTCTTTCATTTTGGGCCAGTTATTGACGCCAAACATTCTCGTTAAGTACATTGATCATTAACTGCACATCAGTTAGAAATAAGAATCAGTGACCATTTGGTATATGTGATTTGGTATGTCAAGGTGAGTAATGCCAGTTTTAAAATGTGTGAGGGACCCCGTAATAGCTCTTACTGGACTAGTTACACGACCACAACCCAATCTGGAGGCTTAGGCAGAGCAACCTCGGACTAGAGCAGACCATGCCAACCCTGACCCTTGAAATGGCTGGATTCCCATTCAGAAAAAAAAATATGACAAAATGGGTAACCAACTAAAATTATTGATTAATGCCAACAATCAGGAAATTCGCCATCGCCAGCCATCTTGGATTTGATGCGCCCTGTAGGGATGAGAAGAACGAATCGATTGCCCGCTTTGCGGTGTTACGAGTAATAAGGCCCTGGTTAAGATTACAACCAACGGTCTTACAGTCAGCACGGTACAAACACGGTTTCCGAATTTTAAACGTCATTGGACATCGGCCGCTAGACAGCATATTTGCGTTCATTGGTTTCATTATTCCACAGCATTGATTTTTTTTAAAACATCAGAACAACATTATATAGGTTTATGTTAGAAAACAATACATTAAAAACGAAATTTTCGAGAAAACCAAAATATCCACAGAATGGAGTATATTAAATAATGTTTTGTTTGAAGTATCGATACAAATTAATTACAATTTTAAAAATGGCGAATTCCTTGTGGTTCCC
Organism: Ophioderma brevispina; assembly: GCA_023653785.1. Taxonomy (NCBI): domain Eukaryota; kingdom Metazoa; phylum Echinodermata; class Ophiuroidea; order Amphilepidida; family Ophiodermatidae; genus Ophioderma; species Ophioderma brevispina. Next base: position 19,038 of record JAMKCH010019975.1, on the reverse strand, counting down.
GTCGCTTTATAACGCCGTCGGAGTTAAGATAAGAACGAACAGGGGGACCAAATGAGGTCGGTATTTTTAAACCTGTCCGACTATAGATTTTCAATAGCTTTCATACTGTATCCCGTTTTGTCTACAAGAGCTTCGCTTCGCGCTCGCTTATAAGAGCACTATCCTATTCCTCAGCCCGAACCCACGATTCCGCCCATCACATTGAGGATTTATCTTATTAGAAAGCTTGTAGTTTTTCGTCCCATCTGCAAACTATTGTGGCTGAACTCTTTTCGATTATGATGTGACAAGCTTTAAATTATTTGCATAGTAGCCTAAGGAAGAGCTTTTGTATTCGACGTAATTACCGTTCACATTAAACGGGTCTGCCAGATTCATACGAATTTTGAATTAAGTTTATAATTGGCGATGGCCGTTCCTGTAAAACGAAAAGATATCTTCTGATCGGTGTGCTTATATTGCTTCTTTGGACACTTATGGATTTTTAAATCATGTTTGACCCTTTTGGTAGAGTAATGATTCTTTTTTTTTCTCCAATAAACCTTCAAAACTGTTTACCAAATCTTAGTTTGGAATGTCTCTTCAAATATGTCCTATTATGTGCTTTATATTAACGAAGCGTTCTTTTTTCAGGGCACTTTTTAATGTTCCACTTCTAAAGATCGAAAGGTCGGCATTTGCAGGATTATCAAACCTCCATACTCTGTAAGTAAATGGCTTAATTTGTTTTCCGTATAAAACTTCAAGGGTTATATTTTATTTTCACTGTACCTGCATTGTAAAAGTAAAGTAAAAAATAATTGAACTCAAATCGATCGCAAGTGTTATACATACATTTACGAATTTCAATCGGCACATTTTTAAATCTTTTTAGTGTACTAGTCGGAGGAAACAACGCAGTGGATTCCCCAAATATTCCACATGATACTTTTGATGACCTCGTAAGTTTGAATTCAATGTAAGTAATATCTAAGGTGCTTTTGTTACTTTAATTTTTTTTTTTTTTTTTTTTTCCGGCGACGTTAAATTCAGCAGACGACGAAAATGGCGTCTAACACAAGAACACGCACGCCGTATGCATGTTTCCCACGCTATGCACACTATTATCGGTCTATAACCTTTGTGGTTTTAATATCAGTGAGTACGAGTCAAAAATATGTAATATACACATTTGTTGATTAAAGTTATGGAAAACTTAAAAGTTGGCCTACAAATTACCTGGATGTCTTTATCCTCATATCAATGTCCCTATCTGTTTTGGGGTATGTTATTTTTATGTGTAAAATATATCTCTGTTCTTCAAATGGCCTAGACTATCATTTGCGAGCAAATTGAAGAAATTTCATATTTTGTGAAAATGTGCCAGTGCCGCTTTAAAAGGCAATGAATTCCTTATTTCTTCACAACCAAAATTGACTCTATCTATATATCAGATAGTAGCCTAAGGATGAGCTTTTGTAATCGACGTAATTACCGTTCACATTAAAACGGGTATGCCAGATTCATACGAAATTTTGGAAATAAGTTATATTGGCGATGGCCTTTCCTGTAAATCACAGAAAAATATATCTTCTGATCGGTGTGCTTATATTGCTTCTTTGGACACTTATAGGATTTTTATAATCATGTTTGACCCTTTTGTAAGAGTACTATTCTTTTTTTTTCTCAATAGAAAACCATAAAACTGTTTACCAAATCTGTAGTTTGGAACATGGCTCTTCAAATATGTCCTATTATGTGCTTTATATTAACGAAGCGTTCTTTTTTCAGGGCACTTTTTAATGTTCCACTTCTAAAGATCGAAAGGTCGGCATTTGCAGGATTATCAAACCTCCATACTCTGTAAGTAAATGGCTTAATTTGTTTTCCGTATAAAACTTCAAGGGTTATAAGGCAGATTTTATTTTCACTGTACCTGCATTGTAAAAGTAAAGTAAAAAATAATTGAACTCAAATCGATCGCACGTGTTGTACATACATTTACGAATTTCAATCGGCACATTTTTAAATCTTTTTAGTGTACTAGTCGGAGGAAACAACGCAGTGGATTCCCCAAATATTCCACATGATACTTTTGATGACCTCGTAAGTTTGAATACAATGTAAGTAATATCTAAGGTGCTTTTGTTACTTTAATCATGATTATTATTTGATATACATAAATGATAAACAATAAAGAAGGCAAACTCTCAACAGTTGTTAAAGGTCCCACGAAATGAGAATATAAACCTACTCCAAATCTTTATGGGACATTCCATTCCAATAAACAGGGCCAGAAAAAATACACTACCCAGTGACATCATTAGTGAAACTATTGATATTCAGTCAGTGTCATGATAGATTCACACCATTCCACCGGGAATTTTCTATTACTCTCTGAAAAATGAATGGTACCCCAAATGATGTCATCACCAACCCAAATATCGAATGCATTCTGGTCCCTCCTTGTAGACTTGACACAAACCACATCAATTCTATTTGCATTTCCTAGGACCTTTAAAACTTGATAAAAACAGTAACATTAACTTCGTTGTCATAAATTAGAATGTCTCTACTTAAAATGGAGAATCCCATTGACCATCTGTTTATTGTGTTCTCAGTAGTGTACTACGCGCATCATTTGTTCCCGATAGCCTCATGTACAAGGTCACAGTTTATTCCGTGTAAGATAACGTGCAAGCTGGGATATCTATCAGTCGAGACTCTCATTTTTTATACTAAGTTATGCATGGTACAGTTACTAATAGTATCAGTATCAATATTTATCATTATTTATTTGAAGGTATGTTGATGACCATCGTGTCTGTTGCCTTCTGTCAGCATCGGTAGAGTGCATTTCTTTGCAACCACAATCTCCACTGTTTACGTGTGGTGAAATGATGCAGAACAATTTCTTGCGTGCTTTCATGTGGGTCCTCGGATTCAGTTCAATACTGGGCAACTTCTTTGTTATTATTTGGAGATTAAAAGAAAGAAATACCAGAGGAAAGGCCTATGTGCAGTCCTTCTTAGTACTCAACCTCGCTATATCAGATCTCTTGATGGGTATCTACATGATCATCATAGCTAGTGCAGATGTAAATTATGGAGGTGAATATTACAAGCATTCTGAAGAGTGGCGTTCAAGTGGACTCTGCAGGTTTGCAGGATTCATATCTCTGGTAGCTAGTGAGACATCCGTGTGCTTCCTGACACTTATAAGCGTCGACCGATTCATGTGCATTGTTTTCCCCTTCAGTAAAAAGCAACTCCGTGAGCAATCTGTCCGTTTTATAACATTTACTCTCTGGATCATCCTCGTTTTGCTTAGCTTGATCTCAGTACTGCTTGCCGATGCCGATTCTAATTTCTATGGACTTTCAGATGTCTGTATCGGGTTACCCTTGATTACAAGACCTGCAAGTTATGCCATTACTACACAAAGTATATCGACTTTAGGAAAATCAAAGCATTCCTTCAACATTCCTAGCCCTCAGAAACATCAATCGGCTTGGTATTTTTCCATCGCTCTCTTCATCGTATTCAACTCTGTTCTTTTTATCGTAATTTGCTGTTGTTACCTAGGCATTTTCGTTCAAGTAAAACTTTCGTCTAAGAAATTTCGACGACAAAACCGAGAAAGAGAAGACGAGATAAAACGTGCTATTAAAATGGCTGTTATAGTTGGTAGCAATTGTGTATGCTGGGTACCAATAGTAATAATGGGGATTATATCCAAGTTAGAGCTACGGTTATCCCAATATCCGTTACGCCTGGGCTGTTGTTTTTATATTGCCAGTAAACGCGTCTTTAAATCCGTATATCTATACGGTAGCTAGCTTAATAAACCTGCGAAAATCGTCAGTAAGACCTATTACCACAGATAATACCAACACTTCAGTGCAAAGAACACATGAAACAACTGCCTGAGTTAGCTGTCCGATAATTTTAGGTTCATACTTCTCGGAAGACGTCGGCCGACGTTAGACTTTCGAACATGCTTTGCGCACTGGGTGCATGAACATACGCGTTGCGTAAAAGCATGTTCAAAAGGTTAACGACTTCAGACGTCTGCCGATGAAGTATGAACCCACCTTACATACCTTAAGGCGTGTTCACACGGGCGGAAGTAAGGGTGGCGTAAAGTTGGATTAGCGCGTGGCGTATGTCCTACGGGGTCCGGACATTTTCACGAATAAAACGAAACAACTGGAATCTATTTAGGCGAGCATTACAACAAGTTGACGGACATCAGCCAAAGAAATATGAATGTTGAAAATGCACCCTGAACAGCACACATAATTGGTGGGAAAATGCGCGTAACTCGACTTTGTGAAGTCATTACTCCCAACAGAAGCCTGTTTTGGATATAGTATACCGTGTGTCATAATTGATGTCCCACTGAAAAAAAATCAAACATTTCAGTGGAAGATGATGCTTTGCAAGTTCTATTTCTATAAAATATGACACTTGCCTATTTGAAATAATTTTCACCATATCTTTTAAATACATTTTGCACTCGATTCACCCAATATGTGTTGACAACCGCTCCCAATGTGGTCTTGTCAATATTATCCCATGATCGCTGTATTCGCTCCTTAAGCTGGGTCAATGTTGTGCAATACGGTGGTTCATAAACTCTGTCCTTGAGGATTGCCCATAATTTCTTAATTTCTCAGTATCAGCTACCTCAATAGAAGTTTTCCCATCGCTTTTAAGCTTAACTGCCAACTCTCTCACCTCTATCGATGCTTCTTTCCTCTTCTTATCCGCCATTTTTAAATGCCAAAGTCATTTATTTGTTGGTACTTCCGGTATAGATATTTATCACTGGTTGACGAAATCTTTCATAAAACAGCAAACACTTGATGGATTTTTGTGATTTAAAAGGCAGACACTATCTTTGTATTCTTGGGTCTTGGCTACATGTAGCAAGTGTTTGTCCATACCCTGCAACATGTTGCCTCCGAAAATTAATGTTATTGTCTCAGATGGGGTGGGACATCAATTATGACACACGGTGTATCTTTAAGAATGTAAATTACATTTGTTATTTTTCTATTAATACCAAAGTATTATACTTTTGTGAAAAAATAATGCAGATATCTACAGCTTCAGAAATTGGTACTTTTGAGCCTCACAGCCTACAGGACATACAGGCAGGGCCTATTTACTAGGGACTGTTATCTTCATTCACTAAAGTATCTGCTCAGGTAGTTGCATTCGACCCTTCTGAACATTCGAGGCAAATTTCAAAACAATCTGAACAGTTTCACTTTAGGTACCTATGCAAAATTCGTAACAAATGCCAACATCCAGCCGGTCAAGCGTGATCACCTCTTGCTTATTCACACACACTGCAGGGTTGCCAAAATTATCAGCCCAATTCGCGGGCAAACGTCTGCCTTAATTCCGTGAAGGTTTATATTGAATTAAAATCCCAACATTGTCAACAAATCCCTCTCTAGTCTAGTGGTTAAGAATGTTTCTTAATCTTTGTTTGTCGCAGGTTGGAAACTACACTCTGCTCAATTTTGAGAAAGTTTTTTTTTTCGAAGTTTGTAAATTAAAGTGAAATAGGCGCTATAGTGTAAATTCAAAAGTGTAATTTCACAAGCCATACTGACCCTACAGGCGGTGTTCTTACTTGATTTATATGTTTGTTTGTATTAAGAACACCATTTTGTGTGTGTAAGAGCAAGTTAAAGGCATACTTTACATTTTTTCAATGTCGCCTAAGGAAAGTGAAAAGTAACCCAAGAGTCGCGAATTCGTGGTTGGCCTCTGACTTCTTAATGCCACAAACCTTACATATCTTATTATGTAGCCTAGGAACTTATATCTTTGGGGTTATATATAGCCTAGAAGATGATCGTGGTGTCAAATCAAAATTTTCTGGGTCAAGAAGTTCAAAAGACTATTTAGAAAAAGGTCAAATGAATATAAAAATAATGGAAGTTTTCAAACGCTATTTTTCGAAATGGTTGTCAAAATACCAATTTATCTCTTCTATACAGCACCTAAGAGGATTTTGGTACCATAGCGTGCGTTTTCTACCTCAAGGATTTTCATACCTCATATGAGTCGAGAGTCATGTGATTCATTAATGTGACGCCCAAAATGTGACATCTTGACCACCCTATAGACCGTATTCAATGTGAAGTCAGCACCAGACATGTTGGTGGACAAGATGCATACATTCCAGGACGACAATACATTAAGCTGTCAATCGATCCATGTTTAGCGATTGCACAGGGATCATTGACAGGTGAATGTATTGTAGTACTGGAATGCGTCTATCTTGTCCACCAACATGGCTGGCTATTGAATACGGTCTATATAGTGCTGCAGCATCAACCAGTTAAGAAGAAGGGTACCGGGGCCGGAATAATATTTGTCATCATAGCTAAAATTGACCGTAGGGATGTGTAGTTCATGAGATCAGGTGATGACAAAATTAAAAGCGGTGGCAATTTTCATACGACGCCATTTTCCAAAGTGCCAGCCATCTTAAAAGCAAAAACACCTAAGAAAACATGCTTTTTCTTGGTAAAGGAGTTCAGTAAAAATATATTCCTAAAACTATGAACTGGTCCTTATGCCGATATTTTCCAAGATGGCTCACATTTATTGACACCAAACTGGCATCTTTTATAATATAGCATTGGAAGATGATTGTGGTGTCAAAATAAAGATATTTAGGGTCAAGAAGTTCAATAAAAATATTTTCAAAAATGTCAGATGAATATAAAAGTCATGGAAGTTTTCATACGCCACTATTTTCTAAGATGGTCGACGTATAAAAGGCAAAAATCATTTATACCTCATACTACACAGCACCTAGGATGACGATTTTGGTGACAAAGTGTATGTTTTAGGTCGATTTCAACAGCAATATTATCAAAGCTGTCAGGTTAGTCGTGAGTCATTTTATATGTGGATCACCAATGCCACACCCAAAACGTGACACCTTACCCGTTCTATATGTATTCATCCCAAACATATATCTGGAATTGCATGGGAATTTTGATGTTTAGGACTGTACTACTTTAATAAAAAACTATTATTTGTTTCTTTCAGATATGTCAAGAGTAAAATATCAAACACTTAAGTGGCCATGGTCACGTGTACACCTGTTGGTAGTCAATGTTTTGGGTTTTCGTTCATATTGACCCTAAACCGCAGTTAGGAAGTTCCAAGGAGGAGTTACTGAGGATTAATTATTGGTATTAATTATCAGGCATCTGGGTTAATATATTTTATCACTTTGTCACATTCAGCCTGACATTGCAGTAACTCTAACACCCAGGCTTCCAGTACTTGTATTAAAAATATTGGACTATCTTGGAAAACAGTGACATGGAAATAATCATCACTTTTGAATTCATCTTACAGTTTTGAAAATAGTTTTATCGAACTCCTTGACCCAGAAAACACTTATTTTGACACTTAAATCATCTTCATAGGTTATAATAATAAGAAATAATAATAATGAAAACTTATTGTGCGCCGGTATCCATCAAAAAATGCTCATGGCGCAGCGACACATCAATGCAAACCAAAATAAGCAGCAGATTAAGAACAAACATTTTACAAATAATAAACCAAAATGAAAGAAATGATAGGTTTGTCATGATCACCAGCACTGGACATGACAAGAACAATAATAAAAGGTGACCAGTGCAGGTTAGAATGACAAAGCCATCATTTATAATGAATTCAAGTACATATGTAACAAAAGTAATCAAAAATCAAAATGATTAGAGTCAGAACTCATGATGAACGTCTTAAGCGTGGATTTAAAAGATTTCAGTGAGGAAGCTGATTTAATAAAGTCTGGAAGTCGATTCCAAAGCAATGGAGCAGCAAAGACAAAGGAACGGCATCCCCATGATCTCAACATCCGTGGTACAGAGAGTAAAGACATGTTTGTAGATCGTAAATCACGAGTTGGTTTATATGCCAGAAGAAGATCTGAGATGTAAGAAGGAGCCACATCATTGGTTGCGCGATAAACATAAACAGTATCTTGTGATAAATAGGTAACCAGTGCAGTTCCTTTAGAACAGGTGAAATATGTTCCCTTGGTTTTGTGCGGGTAACAATCCGAGCAGCTATATTTTGTAAGCGACAGAGTCGTTTGATCTGAGTGTCTGGAAGTCCAAAAAGAAGAGAATTTCCTATGTCTAGTAAGGAATGAAGTAACGAATGCATGCACTAGTTGTTCAGCGGCATTATTATTGAGATATTTCCCGATAAGTCCAATGTTTCTTAGATGAAAGAAGAAGACTTGGTTATGTTAGAAATATGGTCCTTTAAAGTCATGTCTGCATCAAAGATAGTGCCAAGGTTGCGAACTCTGTCTGGTAGACGAATCTGTGCGCTTCCTATTTGAAGATGAGGAATGGCGAGTTTTGCACGTTGACGTTTAGAACCAAGAATGATGAATTCTGTCTAGTCCTCATTTAACTTGAGAAAGTTAGTAGACATCCAGCAGCGAATTTTAGAAATACATAAGTCCAGTTGTTGCAGAGCAGATCCAGCTTCAACTTGAGGTGGGATTAAATGAAAATATATATCTGTGAGTCATCAGCATAAAAGTGGTATTGGAGGTTATATTTTTTGATGATTTCACCAAGAATGCTAGTATATATTGAAAAAAGCACAGGACCCAGTACACTTCCTTGTGGTACACCAAAGTCAAGCTATGATGGGGTGGAAAATTTGTCAGAAATTTTAACAGTTTGTGATCTGCTTAATAAATATGACATAAACCATTGAAGGACAGTTCCATTAAAACCCAGTTGTTTAAAACGATTAATTAAAACGCAGTGATCCACAGTATCAAAAGCAGCAGACAGATCAAGAAGAACAAGAGCAACAACTCTACCTTGATCCATGGCCGTGAGAATGTCATTCTGAACTTTAAGCAGAGCCGTTTCAATGCTGTGGTTTGCACGATAGGCAGATTGGAAATCGTCGAGTAGATTGTTACGTTGAAGAAAAGGCGATATTCTGGCTAGAACTACGCGTTCCAGGAGCTTGGATAAAAAAGACAAATTAGAAACAGGTCTCTAATTTTTCAGAATGTCGTGATCAAGACTTGGTTTCTTTAGAAGTGGTTGGACAATTGCAGATTTAAAAGATGATGGAAAAATGCCCGAAGCAAGTGACTGATAATCCGGCTAATAGTTGGCACAAGTGTATTGGCACAGTCTTTTAACAAATCAGTAGGACGTGGATCGGTTTTCTTAGATGGGATGTTGGCCATCTGGAAAAATAGCCTTGTATATAAATTGTCATGACTCAGACAATTTTGGAGAATGTATATTTAACCGCTTGACCCAGACAACATGCATTTCGACACTAAGTACCTATAGTAGCGCTATTACCTTTAAAACGGCGGCCATTTTGGAAAATGTTGATTTATGCGAATTGCCACGACTTTAAATTTTGTCATCACGTATTTTCATGAACAACACAACCCAATGATTGCAAATGTTATTATTCCGGCCCTGGTTGGTAGAAATCTAAGGCCCTTTTTCACCTCATGCTGCAGTACTTATAGCATCTACCAGTTATGATAGGGTCCTGCTATGTGAATTGGGTGCCTTGACCCATAAAACATTTATTTTGACACCAAAATCATATCCCTCTGTTATATTATAAGAAATATACAGTTTTCTTAATGAGACGTCGGCCATCTTAGAAAATAGCTGTGTATATAGGTGAGGTGACATCAATGTTTACAAACACAAGTTAGCACCTGGTCTACTGACATGTTAGAGGTGCGAAGAATATGCCCATACAGTTACAGCATTCAATAGCCTTATCACGCCTGATTGAGCGCGAATGTTAAAAGCACAAGCCCACGCACACTTTGTTCGTTGCCCGGCGGTTGACTTCACATGTCAGCTCATCTATAACTCTAGCCTAAATTCTCTCTTCTTGCTTCAAAACGAGTTATCAGGTCATGTACCAACCCCCTTGGGCTGACATACACTAAAACTCTATTTCGATTTTGAGGACCGTAAAAATATACAAATTTCAGCTTGCAATCTTTACAATCTTTATGTATCAGCATCAAAATAACATTTTTACGAAACCACTCATTGATGAAACATTCTGTAATACGGCCTACCCTATTATGAATTATGAAACCAAACGAGGGATGTTAACACCCAATTCATTAAACCTACTAAAACCTTGTTTGATGGTAACACGTCTGCATCCCAAGGCCCATTACTTTGGAATCATACCGTATCCCTATCTTCCATTGCTTCATTTAAAGCAAAGTTGAAGAGATATTTTATTGGCTGTTATTCCCCTTATTCTGATTACGGTTACGTATTCGGATTACTGTATATGTCCTATCTCGTCTTGTATCTGTTTCTGTCCCGTCTTGTATCTGTTTCTGTCCTGATCCATTTTGTCTTAATCCTGATTGATGTCGCATGTTTAAGTTTCTGCTTTTGTGAGGTTGTTTCTGTATGCTATTGTAGTTTATGTAACCTTATATCAGGTCACTATACCCTCACGCTCTGCGTTTATAGTGAACTCGCCATCACATTGGTTATTTACATGTTTGATATATAAATCTAAAGTGATTATTACCATTGTTTTTCAATATTATCGTTATTGTATTACTGCTAATCTATATTATCACCTTTTTTTTAAAATCACTATCATTCCTGTTTGTATAATTATTATTATATAAATGTTATTAATTATTAATTGATTGATTGGCAAATAAAATTGATATCTGATATCAGATTGTGCTCTCGGCTACATCCCCATCTCTCTCATTCATATTGCGTTCTCTACTATTTCTCCGGATGGGTCAACAAAGTTGTATACAAGCTTAAAAACTATCTTTCACAGTTTGGTTTGCAGTCTGTATTGATGTAATTTATTGTTCGCGCCCTTCCGGATTAGAGATTACTTCCCGGAGACATCTGCGATTTGTCCATGTTGCGAACGAGAGAAGAGAGATTAAAAATAATTGAGATGTTTTGCAAGCTACATACATGTGTTGGGCATACTGCCGAAATATAAAACATTAACAATCGCTGATTGACAATAAGTATGAATACGATTCAATGTTACTCCTGTTAAGAATATAGATATATTTATTAATGACTTAAACATGTGATGTGGACAGGCTTGGAAAGCCAGGTTGGTGGCGCTATTACCTCAAACATTGCCCCGTATAGGCTCAGACGATGGCGGCCAAGGACTCTTCTTAAGTCTTAGCAACTTTTTTTGATCAAAGGAAACGAACCCAACATCACTTGACTTTGACAGATGTTATCTGCAGCTCCTCGACAGTAGAGGTCAAGGGCAGAGGTAGTGAGTGCGCTAGACGTTATAGTTAGATGCTGGAGGGTTGGTTTCTTAGATGCTTTGTTTGTTTCTTCTTTAAATACTTCATCCTGTAGTGATATTGACGAGGGTTTAAGGTAGACAGTTCCATTCGGGTTATTGTTATACATCAAGCCCGTGCGCGAGTTCACATTGTGTGTTAACACCAAGTGGTTCTATGTATGTATATTTGGATTAATTGGATGAGTTGCTATATCGCATAAGGATAAGGCTAGCCGCCGGGCTGATGATCCATATATGTTACGGCGTCTCCCTATATTTTTAGCTAGTGCCCTGTCACCTTGACTGTTTTAGCCATTAGTAGATATGTGCAATCTATTTTGGGATTGTGCACCTTGATGATAAAAGCATGGAAATTTGGCACAATATCTAGGGCAATGTCATATGAAAGACTTTTAGCTATAGGGCCATCGCAGATTTGTCCTCTGACTAAAATGGGCGGCCCCGTCGTCGTCTTTCAAAATGGCTACCATTACGTGCTATTTATCCTCTAGATCTGAGATTGAGTTGATAAATTCAGTGCTTATAGGCACTAAGCAGGACATTTGATGCACATTGGATGTTTTAAAAAAGATTTCGATCAAATAGCCAATGCAGGTTTATTCAATGGCATTAATGACGGCCATTTTCCAAAATGGCCGCCACTAAACAGCTCTTTACATATGGCAAGAAAATACATATGCATAACTTTTTTTTTATCAATCAATAAGAGAAAACAAAGAGTTACTTGAGCATTTCAAATTGGTTGAGACCAAAGTGGTGGCCATTTTTGACAGAGTGGCCCTGCACATTTACCTTTTATAGCCTGTTGTAAACTGTACCTTTCGTTATAGATCCACAACACAGGGGGGCTTAAGAATAGGTTTTAATTAAAAAGACACTATTAAGGAGTATAGAAGATACAGTGGTTTCATTACAACATAGCACCCCTGATGTGTATGTTTTACCGTGTAGAGGATATTAATTTCATCCTTACTTTCTTAGGTTGAATGAAGAGGTATTTTGTAAACCCACAATAAAAACTCAACAAGCAAACCATACCAAGTGGTTGCCCAGGACTTCATTAAAAGGCGTGTTTTTTTTTTTTGTTTTTTTCAAACTGAATGTGATCCATGTTTATCCAACTTGAGGGCAACATTTTGGCCACGAACCAGTCTTAAGCTTACATGTCAGAAGATGGCATTTAGCAGAAGTTTACTACTTCCATTCAGGTACAAAAAAAATAACTAGAGAGCTTTGTGGTCTTGATTTATAATCATGTGCTCTTCTCCAATGAAGGCAGCACTCAATGAACATATTAAGTAGCACCTATAAGTCGATTACTGTGCGCTCAAATGATGATTACATCTCCTGAGCTTACATGTCCAAGTGAATGAGGATGACTAGAAAGGAAAAGAATAGTGGGAAATCTTCTTGACAACCCTTCAGAAGTTAGGAAAGTATGCCAAAAACTTCCAAGTTGTGGTTGCAAAGGAGAGCTGCAGATGGCAGGAAAAATTGCTTGGAAGCAGCTCCTCAGTGCAGCCTGTATGCAGATTGAATAATTTGCAAAATCAAAAGATCTGCTCTGATATAGATGTGCAATTCGGGGTTTACCTTAGATGCTAACTGCAATTCGCTGGTAATGAATATTATTACTACACAGTAAATAAGACTCAAGACCCTTGATGAACATGCTCCACTCGTCAGTCAAACTCTTGTTCTCTCCATACTTATGCTCCTTGGTATTCAGCTGCCTTTGAAATTGAGAAGGAACACCCTCGGCTGAAGCGCAGAGTTTCACAGACGGGGCTCACAGTATGCGCAAGGAGGAAACTTACAAGGATCAGTGTTTGAATACAACTATTCTTGCAAAGCCCAAGATGGAGTATCATAGAAACAAGATTACTTACAGTAACCAAAGTGACCTTTCCATGTAGTCAGCAATTTAACTTCTAGAGTGAACATACACTACGTACCCATGAATGGTCCAAAATGTCTTGCTAACAGTTTTTTGCAGAATTCTTCCATACAAGTCAAGAAGCCTGCGAAGATAAGAAACGAACACCTATAGATTAATATCTATCGCTCCTCTGCCAAACCCTGTTTGCTTGTTAGCTTAATGGTAAGGGGTGCCGTCACTAGTAATACGGAGGTTGCCGGTTCGAGTCCGCCAAGCGCACATCGGTTTTTTCAGCATTTGTGTGCGCTGGCCAGCTCCAGGAAAATATTAATAAATATCATTCTTGTTTGCCTGGAGAACTAAGTAGTTAAAATTTCAAGCTGTGTAAAAAGCTACATGATACCACTACTGCAGTCTCTTCTTTTTAAACCTATGTCTAGATGATCTGTTACAGTTAACAACTTCTGCTTGGATCCGAGTGTTGTATTTCCTCAAGCTCTCAAGCGTGCACCGTCATCTGTCATCCCGCAGCTGAAGACAATCCAGCTCGGACACCACCATCCTCTAAAATTATCGCCCTATATCATATTGTGAAGATTAGTTAAATCAGTTGTAGACTTATATCAGCGATAATGATCTCCATGTTCCAATGAAGTCAGCATACCGCCAATTTCACAGTGCAGAGAATGCATTGTTACAGGCGCAGAAAGACATCTGATTGGTCTTGAAAAACCAAAAGAGGCTGTGTTAGTGTTGTTAGACTTCAGTGCCACTTTTGACACTATGACCTCTTAAACAGCCCTTAACCCACCTGAAGGCCATGAAATAACTGGAGTCAAAAGCATAAGTTGGTTCTTTTCATACCTAGATGACCGAACTTAATCTAGATCGATCAAATTTACTTCATCATATCCTGTGGCGGTAGATTGTGGAGTTCACAAGGGTTGTTACGGGAGTATTACTTCTCTTGTTCTCTGCCCCAACAGGATATCATGAATGCCTGTTCAATATGTCTCATTTAAACGGATGACAGCTCTTCTGTCTTGCCACCATTGGATTGTGATTGCAGCCATAAAAAATATTGAATTCATGCTCATTGCAAGTATCAGATCTGATGTAAATTCCAACAAGTGATATTATTACAAAGACACAAAGAAGTTGTGCTTTCGTTCCATTCTTACAGATCGACTAGTAACTCTCAGGGGGGGGGGGGGGCCATCCATCATTGGCAATTAGTTTTTCATCCGCAAGCTGAAGCACAGAACCTTGGTGCCATGTTAGACTCATCACTAAGAACGAACAACCATGTTAACAATTTATCAGGATTTTTTTTGGCCTGGCATGGCTATAAGGAAAATTGGTAATTTTGACAGTACCTTGATGGAAAAATGCACCATTGGAATGGTCAGGACTGACATCAAGGGCTGGACTGGATGGCAACCATTTCCTTATGTATCCCAGAAAGAGAAGTGAAGTGACCAAGGTGCAGTGAGTTCAAAATGCAGACTGCTCGTTTTGTTGTTTTTGTTAAAAATCCGGTCAAGAACAAACATATTACCAATGCATTGCTTTCAATTATTAACAGGCTCATTACTACTGATATTGTGAAATTGTTCTGTGGTCTTTCTTCTTCTTTATCTCCGCACACTCCGAATAATTTTTCCACAGATTAGGTTGGGTTGAGGCATCTGAATCAAGGAACGATTCAAATTTCACCAATGTCACTGTGGTGGTACGCACACAGGATCCTCACACTGATGATTCAGATGTATCCTCATATGTTCTTAGTATGGAAGACAACTGGTTTCTTTCTCTTCTATCTAATGGTCACAGTAGAGTTTGTAATGTCTACGTTAAATAATTATTCTCTTAAGTTATTTTAATAGTTGTATAACATAGTTGTTTTCACATAGATGGTTAATAGTCTAATTGAATTTGTATTGTCGTTTAATAAATTGAATGATATTATTACTCCGTTTTTACTATGTGAGGTGAACCAGAGGTTCTTAACATTAGGACTATATCAAGATTGTATTTTAAATAATTATGAACTAGCACCAAAACTAAAGAAGATAATGTTATATACAGCAATACAGAACGACATGAAGGATAATCAATTGATTTATTACCCGATATCATGCTTTTCACTAATCGGGTGTGTAGACTTTTACGGCCAAAACGAGAAGATTGCTCTGTGTCAATCTTAAAGTGTTCCACATTGACACGGCTACTGATGACTTTGCAACATTGGTATGGGTAGCCTTGATTGATTACACCAAAAAGGTTTGCATGCAATGGAAACGTTAGCAGATTTTGGTAACTCCCTTATGAAGAATATGATTACTCTTTGGTTACGGTACAGAAATCAGAGTATAATATCACACCATTGGTGCTTTACAACAAAAATAGTTAATGCTGTTGGCATTAGCAACACATTTCCGGCAATATAAACCTAATTGTACATAATTAATAATAATAATGGATAAGATTGTAACCACAACAAGGGACTCAGTCCATAGGATTTATGTAAAACACTGGTAAAAGAGTAATTGCCTGCCATTGTTGTCATAGGTGGCAGCCCTTTCACGGGTATATGCTTGTGCAATAGTGTATGCTCATAGCATTAGACCATACCATAACATAGAAGCCTCCTCCCATTTTGGAAATGTTCACAATATTTTGTTATCAAACAAAACTAACAAAAGCCATTCTTAAATATGTTTTGAGTGTATTCAGTCTGCAAAGTAAAGATAAAACAAGCAATAGTGACTATTTTTAAATGTCTGCCACTTGTATTAATTGCCTATTTACAGGTTGTATTTGGCATTGCTGTGTAACATAAATGTCTGCATTTAGTAACATCAAACAAATTGGTATTGATTGCCTATTTACAGGTTTTATTTTTGCATTGCTGCGTGATAAAAATATGCTTTGGTAGAAAAGAATATGCATATTCAGTCGATGAAAATTGGTAAAATAAGGGAACTGGCAGCCATTTTGGAAAAAGATCGCCATTTGGAAAATAGCCACCATTTCTGTTACAGAATAGTTACCCATAAATAAATTTCTATTTTAGGCATTGCTCTGGGCTACAAACATGTTTCGGTAGCCTAAAACAAACAAACAAAACACATTTAGTCCATCAAAAGAGCTAAAATACCAGAAATGGCAGCCATTTTGGAAAATGGCCGCCATTTTTGATATCCAAACGAAAAATCTGCGATGCCCCTATAGCCAAAAATCCTTCTTAGAACATGCCCAAACTGTGTGCCAAATTTCATGCTTTTATCACCAAGTGCACAATTCATGCACATATCTACTCTACTTACTTGTGGACTTGTGGTGTGATAATTCTGATGCTTGCCGTGCTCTTAATAGGTTTCTTCTGCTTCCTTCTTTTCTACTGATACCAAGATGAGTACCAACATAGCTAATATGACGTCAGAATGACGTCAAAGTTAACAAGGAAGCTTACACACACTTGTAGAATAGGCGAAAACAGTTACGAATATCAGATTTTCATGCGGTTTTCCTTAACAACACAATAAGAGTTTTAACATAAATATATAATAATAATAGTAATAATCTAAACAATAATAATAATGATAGTAAAGCTGTCAAAATATGTTTTTATACCTGCCCCAAAGTTTTTTCAAACGACTGATTTCTGAAGTTATAGTGGATCAATTTTCTAGTCCATATTTTGCTTTCAAATCATTTTTCATGTTACTAAATATTGGTATTTTATAAAGTAATTTATGTTTGTAAATGGTCCATTTTATCCACATAATTATAGTATTTAAGGCTATATTTTGGCGTATTAGAAGTATGCCAAAGATAATATTTTCTTTATTAAGAACTAAATAAAGACAAATGACAATTTATTAATAGACTGTAAGTGAAATCATTCTAAACTTTCACCACATTTTTTTCAATTAAAAAATAAAATGTTGTATAGTCTTCTCATTTTTTTTTACAGAAAGTATATAGGTTATTTTCAGACATAATAAAAAGAGGTGAGTTTGTACTCAAAATTATATTTGTAATGCGGTATTGAAACCATTTAGTTTTTGTGTCGGATAGAGTCTTGAAAGGGTGATCGTTAAACTCCAACCATCTTTCCATCGGGATCAGAGCATTCATGTTATGCTCCCATTTTGTTTTTTAAGCTTAGATATCTTCTACATTTTGATGAATAATAGTTGAATAAATCTTTTGGCAGCCTTTTGTATCATTTACTATGATATTGAAATGCAGAAGACGAACGGTATTGAAAGGTCATCTATGTTTGAATTTTTATAGTTATCGCCCACAAATATTTTAACTGATTTACGTATATTTTAAAAAAAAGTACAAAATCGATTGGAGTGTTAAATTTTGGGACAAACTCATTTCTTGTCAACATTTTACCGTTTACATTTAGGAAATCGGTAATAAAACGAATGCCTTTTTTCGTCCCATGCTTTAAAATAAATTGTTTTATCTATTTTTATATAATTTCTCCATATCAACTGGGTTTTAGCATCTTGTATATTATCAATTTTACCCGCATGTTTGAACAAAGCCCAAGCATTAAGCACGTCTTTCCAAAAGGCGTTTTCTGTGCGAGATGCTTTTGACCTTTCATGCGGTTTTGGGTTCTTATTGATGCACGGCAAGTGTTTTAACACTTGCCATCAATAAAAAATCATTTAAAATGACAAGTTGTGTCTACACAGAGGGTTTTTGGAGATTGTCAGAGCACACCACCTGATGGTGGGAAAATCAAAGATAAAGGTACTATTATCATGAAAACTTTTAGATGCGAATGGATAAATATTGAGCACGAGTCAGTGGTCTGGGTGGGTATTGTTCACTAACTCTGCTCTTGACTCTGTGACCTGAGGGGTTTTCACGTTTTCTGTTTGGCACATTCCATTGTCGAAAGTGGGTACCATAGTAAAGAAAACTGGTAGAGGAATAGCCAGCGCAACGTTATACAGACATCTTAAACCAAAACGGATTGAGAAAAGATACCCTACAAATAAACTAAATATTGACGGTTGGACCTGCAAGCTAAAAATACGGCCATGAAATTGTAATGTACATGTTCCTCCTAAACACTGGGTTACGGTTCTAGAAACAAACCACAGTATGGTAGCGATTAAGAAATCATTTGATGAGGCAGTGGAACAAATTACATCTTCTGACTTGACAAATGCACGCGGTGCGACACATCCTTAATGTGGGGACTCGGAGCTCTTATTGCGACAGATCGGTAAATGAGGGGTAAGTTGTTATTTAGAACATATTTTATGGCAGCAAAATATTGAATACAACAGTTTTTTTTACAATAAAATCAATAAAATAATATAGAACAATACAAAGACACAACTTGAAAATATTTGCATAAACTTTATATCGCCTGCGTGATGATATAGGCCCAGGCGGTAAACATAAAACATATCCAGTTTGGCCTCTTGAGATGTTTTTGATTCTGTGGATACGAAATGCCTTTTCTCTCATACAGTGGACTGTGTCAAATAATTGAAGTCTCACGGTCGCCTTAATTTACTATACACTATCGGACAAAATCGTTGGTATACTTTATATACTTAAGTATACGTCGTTAAGTCCCCTCTCCCCTTAATCAATATAGAAACGTATCATTCAAGTTTCTTCTTGACCTTTTAAGACCGCTTTAGTAATAGTGTGGTTTGGTGTGTATTCCCGTAAGATTTTTTTTTCTGCTAAAATTGATTTTGTTGCTGTTTAGGCTTCAGACTGTCAGAACAGGGGTGCAGAAAGTGCAGGAG
>JAMKCH010019974.1:0-22672 GCA_023653785.1 Ophioderma brevispina | reverse complement strand
TATCTGACTGTTTATGTATAATAGTTTTCCTTTCTTTTCTTTTTTTTTCAGAATTTGGAACATTAACTTTCCGACTACTGGACTTTTACTTTACACTTTTACTGCTGCGTTCTGTGACAAGATTTCCTTGTATGGATTTTACCCGTTTTCAAAAGGACCCAACCAAGACACCATTCAACATCACTATTACGAAAAACGTAAATTTAACTACCAAACAGGAACTAATCATACCTTTGTACGAGAATATCAAATGCTAACAAACCTTCATAGAAAAGGCGCCCTCAGGTTTGTAGGCGACAGTTGTAGGTAGTTTTATATAAATCTATTTGCTATTCTCTTAACACTTAAGTGCCCAAGCTAAAAAAAAAATTCCGTTAGTGCCCAAGGAGGGGGTTCCTAGGGACCCAACTGAGAAAACCCCTTTCCCATGGGAGTTTGATGCCGGGTTTGATTATGAAACTAGCACAAGTAAATGGGGGTAATGTGAGAACCAAATACCAATAATGAAAATTAAAATCCGAACTTTGACCTCTGACATATAGCCAATCGAAATTGTCACCCTTTGAAAATAAGTGGTTCGCACATTTTCATCCTCAGCAACTTCGATATATGAATTGGAAGCAAAATAATTGATTATATCTACTCAAGAATAACCAATTCAAATAATTATAGCACAATATAGCCAAAGTTATACCATCTTGTATTTTCTCAAAAAATGATGCAGATGCGGTGATGCAGTGCACATCGCCCAGGCTCAGCTGCTGTTCAGGAATGTGACCAATATCGATCGAGTGGTTTTTCAACTTTTTTTAAGACAGCTCGGCATGGGCGCTCTCATTGCATTTGAATACGTCCGGTTTTCTTACCCTCGTAACTAAGCAAATTACGTCACACGGGGCAAATATTCGAAAAACAGGATAAAGTGAGTGATGCCTTTTGCTTGCTTTTGGCCAAGTTTCGCAATGCATTCTGGGAATGTAAAATGGTCAACAATTTACCAGAAATAATCCAGTAACATCCAAAAGTGGGTCGTTTCAAGTTTTGGAGAACATTACCTCTTGAATCTGACAGCAAGTCAATAAAGCCAGCCCATGGTGTACTTCTCGCAACCGTTCAAACCACAACACACAAGAATTCCTCTGTGTAAGCTTACACACGCTCAAATTTGCTAATTTATAATGGGCTACGACTACGTGAACCATGTAGAAATGATCTTACTTGGTCTGATGGATGAGATGATATAAACGATTTCTGATGTGTAACCATAAAAAGCTCTTTTCACTATACTTTCCTTCATGTTACAAGCGTCCCCAACCAGCTACACTGTAAAATAATTATACTGCAATTTACAGTAAAATACTGTAAAAACTTGGAGTGTTTGCTGTTATTTGGAAATACAGCAAAATACTGTAATTTATATGTTGAATTTTCCAGGCCTATAATGAACGTTGCATACATCATTATGAATTTTCAATTATACGATTAAGTACTAAAATTTACAGGGAAAAATACTGTGAATTTTACAGGAAAATCCTGGAAGCATTTCTGCCAACAAAACACCGTAAAAATACAGCTTTTACAGCTTTCCATTCAAACTCACTGTACATTTTACAGTTGTGGATGTAATATTTTTTTCCACCCGCCCGCCCCTGTCAATTAAGTTGTTCATCATACATTATTTTTTATTAAAAGCTCGCCACAATAAAATCATGAAATGATGATCCACGATACAAGAAAATCAGCTTCCTCTAATGGAAATGTGATTGTTGTCAATGAATCTCCGTGGATACGCATCCGCGTTAAAGCCATTATCACTCATTTTTTTTCAAATCAAAACGCCCATTTTGTCTCTAAATTGCTAGTATTAGGTCATATTAGAGCGGGAGCGAGGACTTGGGTCAAACATCATCGTTCATGTCCCACTACATCTCAGCTTTGACACCTTTGGTAGTTAGTATGGACCCTCTACATCAATGCAAGATGTATAGTTAGTGGTATCAAATTGTGGTGTCACTTTTTCAATAGGGGTCAATTTAAGTTTACACAGGGGTCAACATTTTAAATTACTCCAATCGTGTTGAAATGTATGCCATATTGTCCGTCTTGTCATAAGGATTACAAAAGTGTATAGTTTGTACCATCTATGACCATTGGTTTTAGAGTTATTGTGTAAAAAATGGCTAAAAGTGCAAAAAAGGTCAATTTCCATTTGTACAGGGGTCAAAATCAGAAGTTGCTCCAATTTTGGCAAAACATTAAACAAATTGTTCATCTAGCTTAATGTGTCGAAATAAGAAATAGTTTGTAGCATCTGCAATGCATAGTTATCATGCTATGTGACAAAATAGGTCATGGGGCAACATAATCCAATTGGCATTGACCTTCTTTGACCTTTATCTCGGTAAGTAAATATTTAACATAATCAAAACTATACTTTGTGGGAGTCTTCATTCCTCAGGCAATAATTTGCAAGCATTTGCAAAATATAATCAGATTGGTTTTCAATGTTGACCCATGTACAAATTGAGTTTGACCTTTTTTGCACTTTTGGCCATTTTTACCTATAACTCTAAAACCAATGGTCATAGATGGCACAATCTATACATTTTTGGAATCCTTGTGACTAGACGGACAATATGACATACAGTACAACATGATTGGAGTAATTTAAAAGTTTGACCCCTGTGCAAACTTAAAGGTGCGACGAGAGATTTTGAAGCACCCAAATATTGCGTCATTATAGTAATTTCATATAGATTAGACACTCAATAGATTTCTTACCATGTATTATGCTACAAAAATGTCTTAAAACAGAGAAAAAAGGTGATTTTGATTTGCTTATATTTCAATATAAAACATAGGCTGAATTTCGTATTTGCTCCTATACGAAATTAGAAATTTCACAATTTTTGTACCAAAGAAACATTTCTCAGCTTAATCCTTTCGGATGGGGATATTTTTGATGGAAAGCTTTACAGCAGGGCAAAAATCAGTAAGTTTTCAATTTTTAGGGACACCTGATTTGTGAAATCTCTCATTGCACCTTTAAATTGGCCCCTATTGAAAAAGTGACACCACAATTTGACACCACTAACTACCTTGCATTGATGTAGAGGGTCCATACTAACTACTAAAGGTGTCAAACCTTAGATGTAGTCGGGCATGAACGAACTCCCTAAATAAGGACCCTATGATATTCTGCTGCTGCTCTATATCAACACATTATAATACTGTTCTTTGTGAAAAACAGACACTTAAGCATTTTAAAGCGGTCTTGAAGATGCCATTTAGGACTGTTTCTAAAAAAAAAAAAAAAAAAAAATTTAACATAATCAAAACTATACTTTGTGGGAGTCTTCATTCCTCAGGCAATAATTTGCAAGCATTTGCAAAATATAATCAGATTGGTTTTCAATGTTGACCCATGTACAAATTGAGTTTGACCTTTTTTGCACTTTTGGCCATTTTTACCTATAACTCTAAAACCAATGGTCATAGATGGCACAATCTATACATTTTTGGAATCCTTGTGACTAGACGGACAATATGACATACAGTACAACATGATTGGAGTAATTTAAAAGTTTGACCCCTGTGCAAACTTAAATTGGCCCCTATTGAAAAAGTGACACCACAATTTGACACCACTAACTACCTTGCATTGATGTAGAGGGTCCATACTAACTACTAAAGGTGTCAAACCTTAGATGTAGTCGGGCATGAACGAACTCCCTAAATAAGGACCCTATGATATTCTGCTGCTGCTCTATATCAACACATTATAATACTGTTCTTTGTGAAAAACAGACACTTAAGCATTTTAAAGCGGTCTTGAAGATGCCATTTAGGACTGTTTCTTGACCTTTAAACGTCAGATCCCAACTTTTATATGTACTCAAAGTATAAAAATCTTTACAAATACGGCGTGTTATGCTTAGCCACTTACAGGAGTCTTCACTACAACAATTTTCAATATAACAGTGCCAAAAATGGACTTTGATGAAAAATAGGGGCGCGATTTGTTTACAATTTTAAAAAATCGCTTTAATGGTGAGTGCAAAATTATTGATCTTATGATAAGCAGGTAGATACGATTGGTCAGACATCAGCCGCTGGTTCGGCTGCTCCCTTAGCTAATCTCTAAAGCCAATTTTGCTGGGGAACTGATGCAGTCTTCACGTTAATTGTAATTTTATTTGTTATATCTTGCTTTCATTCATGGAACACAGGAATAACTTTGGCAAACGGCCATCTCTTCGCAAATCTTTCTATCGCATCGCGTTTCTTTTCTTCATTGTCATTTTCATCTTTTCAAATCTTTGCTTGTGACTGGATTTTTACATATGGCCAATATACAAAACCGTAGTATAATTGTGTTCTGAGCTGTAAATTGAAAATTGGGTCCCATGGGCCATTTGGTCCACACCAAGAAATCTGTCTATCACGATTTTCTAAAACCTCTCATGTGCATTTATGTGATTTGTACGGAACAAGAGCCGAAATGGGATTGTCCTTATCTAAATCTAGGCCAATTCCCTATTCAACACTCCTCCAGAGTAGGGTCTGTGATGGTGTTTTTTTTTTATAGACTTACATTTTTAAATACCTTACTATACTCTGGTCTCAGGGGTTCAAATTAACTCGTTTTTATTTTCGTGATTTTGTATTTATGTTTTTGTGTATATGTTTAGTGAAGGGGTCTGCCCAATCCGTACCCTGGAATATTTGTAACAGTCCTTTTTAATTACTTATAAGATTGAATGATAAAAAAACTATGGCTAAGGTTTGCAATCAGTGTCGTTCCCAATGCGGTAATTCTAAAAGAGACTAACTTTAGAGACCTGGTTAAACCAGGGTTATTCCAATACATGAGTGGATGACCTTTGTTTTCTTTCCACCTACTCCTAAAAAAATGGTGATGTAACGGATAGATATTCCTCATGGTGGGCCGAAAAGGCCCATCCATGAGGAATTTTCGCCTCACCCGTTTATTTAACTTTCACAGTATTTTAAAAGGAAAATGTCTACTCATGTAGGACTATCCCTGGATTAAAAATCCAGGTCTAATTTAGACTCCATTTCAGAATTACCAGCCTTGAGTTCTATTGTGAATTTGACCATTGAAATTATATTTACTATGCCAAAAAAGATAGCTTTTAAATTCAGATTTTTACTCATAAGCTTCTATGCGGCGGCGGCGGCGATTTTTTACACTTCATTTTTTACATTTAAAGGGCATTTTTGTTGATTAGGCGATACAATGGAACCATACAATAAAAAAAGAAAAAGTGGAGCTATGGACTCTATTTTTTTCTAACCACCCCCCTGTGATTTTCGTTACTACAACACCCGATTCCTGTAAGTCTGGTACCCACCCAGGAGAATCTTGGACTTTCTTTTCTTTCTTCTCTTTTCCATTGGTATCAAAATAAGTACCAACAATGATCGCCCATTATGACATCACTATGACGTCATATTTTGAGGAAGTAGAAAATACTGAATATAGGGTGGAAAAATTGATATTTCGCATTTTTATAGCGACTCAAAACCTATAAGTCTAAAATGCCCTCAATCCCTCAAGTAGAGTCCAAATCGGTTTTGGAATCGGATAATTATTTGGCAAAATATTTTAAATTTTCCCCCTATTCTACACTGTGTGTCCTATGGAAATTGACAGTTTTGCTGATATGCAAACTTTATAGACATCATTGTTGACGTAATGCTGCCCTGGGTGGTAACTCATTTTGGTATCAATGGAAAAGGAGGACCAAAGCTATCTATGTTTGGTAACCAAAAAGCAAGTGTCTGTGCTATTTATGTGTTGTGCTAGGTACTTCTCTTCCAAGGGGAACAATCCCCCCCCCCCCCCCCCCCCCCCCCCCACCCCCCCCCCCCCCCCCTTAAAAAAATTACCCCCCCCCACCCCCCCCCCCCCCCCCCCCCCCCATCCAGCACGTTGGAATCACCCTGTCTCTACCTAGACCCCGGTGGATGTTGTTTTTGGATATGAAAAAAGGAGTGGGAAATGGCAATGACAATTACATTAAAATAATTTGCACCAAAGGAAGGGGTTAGCAAGCCGCGGAAAAAAAAAACCTGAAGTCCTCTCCCCCTTCGGTAGACGGGGTTAACTGGTTTATCCTTAGAATTGTAGTTAGGACAATCAAATAGATTTAAATCATTAAAACCTTTATGACTCTCAATCTGAGGGATTTAACAGTCAATCCCTTTTTAAGGATTGTAACCAATCAAAAAGATTTTAAAATTTAAATTTCATATTTTAATTCAGAATTAATTTTAAAGTATAATCTACATTAGAATTCAAATCTAATATGATTTAAAGGTGCGGTTCCGATCGTCTTTGGGACCCTGATTTACCGGAAGTGTATCGATTTTGATATCAGATAAAAAGCCGTATTTTTCTCATTGTCATCCTGAAATTTGGAGCCCTCAAATTATTTCAGTGTTTTCATGTGGCGGGCGTGTGCAAGTGCCAGGATCTTATATCAAGGAGGAGAAAACAATAGACATAAATCGGAACAAGCACATTTAATGTTAATGCAAGTTAGGTTAATTTTAAATCCTTCTTCTTTTATCGTGTCCAAACACTGGGCTTCTCAAATATGATCAGCCAGAGATGGTACAAAGTCTGGCGCTCACTGAATTCCGCCAAGGTCCTATTTGGGCATTGGTGCTCCAGCAGTGGGCAGCCAAGAGGTGTTCATTGTCTGTGGTGCTGATTCACACCACAGGTAGATCCTGATCTGCTTCCAGATAGCCCCACGCGCAAGGAAACCTTAGATCGCCCAGTTCTGGTTCATCATCTATTGAGGCATCGCCATTAAGCCCATGAGGAGTTAACTCCAGGTGGAAGATGCTCACAAGGTTCAATACCGATAGATGTTACTGGGGTGATGGCAGTCGTTCTTTCCTACAAGGCGACTCTCTTACCCTCCTTAGAGACTGTTTCAAGAGGTTGGACTTTGCTTAAGAAAACCTCTCTGGATTTTTCGGCGGTTGGCAGCAGGTATCTGTCCAGACATAGGGTGCTTAATTAGATACTGGCAGCTACGCTCTTCTGCTCGCTACACTACGACCGATGTCTGGTGGAGCAATTCCTGCTCAGGATGTACAAGTTTTCGTTGGTGTTGACGGAGGAATCCTGTGATAAGCAGGCGGGAGGCATTAAACGCTGGATCAAGCTCTCGGCAGGGTGATCTCTCCAGACAGGGCAGGCATATATTCACATTAGTAGCACAGGGCAAGTGACGTCGATCTTAGGGTATGTGTCGGTTTTCCATTTTAATCCTAACATTGATGATTGATCCCTAAACTACAATCCTAAAGATTAACTTGCAAATCCCTTGAAATTTGAGTATCGTTTACAAGGGGTGTTTCCATAAGGTGACAACCTTTTCTGACATACTTTTCTAACACCCTATGGATTCGAAACCTTAACGGACCTTAACGGAATAAACCAACGGTTTATGTGGTTTATTCCGTTAAGGTTTCCGACTTCATAGGGATGTCAGAAAAGTATGTCAGAAAAGGTTGTCACCTTATTGAAACACCCGCTACAAGAGTGCTCAACATCACAAGATACAGGTCAATTAACCTAAGTGACCAAGGGTGTCCTCCCCGTGTGCCGGGGGGGGGGTCCATGGGCCCACCCCCTAAGGAAACCACCTTTCCCGAGGGAATGTGCACAAAATTCTACCACATGTGAAGGGTCTTAAGACAACCCCAAATCAGCAACAAAAAAATGAAATCGTTATTTGAGC
The DNA here is from genome assembly GCA_023653785.1 of Ophioderma brevispina. Classification (NCBI taxonomy): domain Eukaryota; kingdom Metazoa; phylum Echinodermata; class Ophiuroidea; order Amphilepidida; family Ophiodermatidae; genus Ophioderma; species Ophioderma brevispina. The sequence continues at coordinate 14,891 of JAMKCH010019974.1, read as the reverse complement.
TGCAAATTAGGGGCAAAACATGTTTTCAAAACACTCGAAAATGGGCAAAAAGACCGGAAAATTCAAATGAGCCTTGCGCTTACACCAAACATTTGGAAAACTTATTTTATGTTGATATCTATTCTAGAATACCCTATACATATATGTAACACAAAACTAGCATTTTAGGAAGGGAATCCTGTATTTTTACGGGTGTTGCAAAAATACACGCCATCTTCCCATAGAGTTTGGACAGTGAACGGTTTGGCAAAGTTCATGATGAAATTGGTGGTTCAGCACATAAAAGGATTACTTTTTTTAAGTACTAGAAGTGTTACTTACATGTATGGTGGAACTAATCAGCAAAAAATTGCTTTGGTTCTGGTTTCTTATTCCCGATTTTTAACAAATATTCTCCAAAATGACTTCCGTTAGTGCCCAAGGGGGGGGGTTCCATGGACCCCACTAATTAACACTTACGGCTTAGCCGATTTAATTATTTGTGGTAAGAAAGAAGCGCATTTAAAAGTCAGGACAATGCAAAAAATCGGCCGGCAAAAAATCCCACGCGTAAAAGCGGCCAGCGCGAAAACAAATGTGGGAGCATAGACCCCCCCCCCCCTTGCGTCCACTTAAGTGTACTGTAAAGAGGATTTAATTTTTTTCAACGTCACCGTATTCGGCGTTATCCAGGAGTGCCAAGGGTTTTGGGGTGTATAATAATCCCCTATACAGGGCGGTGTTGATATTAGAGTGTATCGGTGCGCATGCTACAGAGGCGCATTAGCTCGTAGCCCTTGGCGCGTTGTTCAAGGGGTATTATGTTGATAGAGATTACTTGGCAGGGGAAGTTTCTGGAGTTTTGAGTTATGCACAGGTAATTTAACAGAAGCATGATTGAGGTGAACTTTTAATAGCAGTGACGAGAAAACCAGTGCAATGACGTGGGGCCTGGGCCTAACTGTTGAGTAATTAAAAAAGCAACCCTTACAAATGTACTGATTAGTACACTGCGTAGGCCTATTATTGCAATGGCTTTAGCAATAATTTACAATTTGAATTGGTGTTACGACATGGTGGTTATGACTTAATGATAAGCCTGTGGTATGTCATGTATATAGAGAGCCAATTTCGAATTTTGTGCACGACAGTCGTGCAAAGCCTTTGCCCTAACTCAGTTTTCAGTCCCTATTTTTTCTAATATGGAACTGAGATCACTGCCTATCTCCTACAGTAGACAGGTCGAAAAAAAAAATTATTTTCTAAAATATCTGGTTTTACCAGCCCAATTTGTTTGAATTTTGTTTTTTGTCCTCAGATCAATATTGTTATTAAATCAAAAAAAGCAACCATCAAGATAGAAAGAAATGCAAAGGTGTTTCACATGCAAAAAAGCAATGTGTGTGGCATGGCCGTTGCGGGGACTCCAATGGTGCAAATTTTGGGCACTCCTCAAAAAATTCATTGACTCAGATCATAAATGCGGAACTATACTACTTTGAACAGAAAAGAGTTAAGTTTAATACTTACCTATCCACATCAACCAAGAAACTTACTGGATATTTTTGAGGTTTGGGTGGAACTTCTGTCTACCTTTGCCTATAGGGCCCCTAAGATTTCTGAGTTTTGAGACAATGACATATTTGAAAAATAAGACTAAAAAAAAATTCCTCAACATAATGCATCTTTAAACAGTGTACATTCAATACAAACCAAATTAAAGAAACAGCTGAAATTCATCATACCTTAAACTGGATGTAAACAAAGTTGAGGGTGTCAAATTCGGAAACCAATGTTATTGCATGCAAGGTAAGTGTTGGCCCTCCAATCACACATTATTGATTCCAATGGTAACACATCACCTACCATGAGATTACCCAAGACGCTTAGTAAGAACCCCGATTACAAAATCCGTTAACAGTTGCTATTTGGATCAGGAAATGGATCTAGTTAGAAGCATGCGCGGTTCCATGCCAGTCTTTGCGTTGAGATTACCAGTCACATGGTGGATGTGTCACCGAGGCATATAACTTAGGAAGAGTCTATCGCACGTGAGACGGTGCTAATAAGCAATGTTTTCCGATAATTCGCACCGTAGCGGTGTGAAGAAGACCTTTTCGTGTAATTCCGCACCGAAACGTGTGAATAAGAAACTTTTCTTGTAATTCGCAACCGTTGTGGTGCGAATAAGAATTTTTTCTTGTAATTCGCACCATAGCGAAAAAGAAAACTTTTCTTGTAAATCGCACCGTGGTGGTGCGAATACGAATTTTTTTTTCTTGTAATTCGCACCCTAGCGATAAAAATAACGAAATTTTGCCCGTTGTTCACACCGTCACCCAAAACCGCGGCAGTTAGAGTATGCCCTATATAGCTCTATATCAGCTAATAATTTATACATGTAATATATTTTCAAAACCTTCTCTTCCTCCGTCATTTGTGTGTGTGGGGGGGGGGTATTTTTCTCGTGTTTCTTTCGTTTTTGTTGTTGATAATTTTGGATACTTTTACTCCAAAGACCCCATTTCTTTTTGTGGTATTTTTCATCTATTTTCATCCATTTTTATAATGGTTTATTTATATTTATTATTTCTTATAATGTATTTTTCATTTTTGTTTTCATCTTCATATGGTTTTATTGCTTTTTTATTTTTATTTTTTTATATTTTAATATTTTGTTTTTATTTCTGTATTTTTCATTTACTTGTCTTTTTTATTATTGAATTTGTATTATTTTTTGTTCATTCACTTTGGATATTATTTTTTGAATTGCTTATATTAGTAATTTTGTTTTTAATTTAAACAAGTTTTTTTGGAAACAAAGTTTTGGGATGTTATTGAATTGCCTAATTTTTAATTGCTGTTAATTTTGTAAAAAAAATTTGAATTGACAATTAAAGTTTTTTACTTGAATTATTTTAAATTTTAATTGGTCTATCTAATCACAAGCATTGTTTCATTTTTCCATATTTTCAATGAAAAAGACATAACCTGGCAGAGCTCGCAGTAAAAAGGTAAGGGGAACGGATCTGTGCACACAAACAGAGTGCCCATCTTTTTGCAAGCGATTGGCCAGACTCCACCATGTACAGTGCGCCATTATAATTGGCTGCCAATTTTAATTTGTGAAAATGTGATATATCCTAGTGACAAGTCGGCAATGTAAAAGCGCTTTGAGGACGTTTTTGTGTAAATCCTCTATATAAATACTACTTACATGTCTTTAAAAAAAAAAAAGCGAGACACATTGGCCGCAACCGGGGTTCGAACCCGCACCTTCAGATCATGAGTCAGCCTCCAAGATCCACTGGACCATATTACTCTCATTGTATTTCATGCGATAGAGAAGGGCTTATCATTGTTTAATGTGTTCAAATTCATAGTCCACCTCTTGAGAATGTGCCGATTACGCTGGTTTGGTGCGTCGGGACGGAGATGCAGAATGCTTGCGGCTTTGTCGTATTGTAGTTGAAACGTAAGAGAATGATGGTTTGGGTCACGTGTCATAACCAGTTCCACGTGTCCGGTATCAGGTATCAGTTTTGCTCTTTCGGGGGCGACCGATATATTATAAATCCGACTATGTTAAATCACGGTCTGTACATGATGACCCTCTGACCAAAGTGCTATTTCATTTTTCCAAAAGACAACCGTTAGTATATGTCTAAACAGTACCAAATTTAACCTTTTCCCTACTGGTTCAAAACCGACGTACGATGACGATAATCGGTTGTTTTTTTTCCAATGTCGGAACGTACGGGTCATTTTAACCTGAATGGGTCCCCCGAAGCAAAATACTAAACCATCAATCCGTGACGGTCATCAAAATCTTTATTTTTTTTTCAAAAATTGGCGGTATTCCCATAATAAATTCCTTTTTAAGATCCACATCTGTTTATATTGTTCTTTAATAATTAATATTCATTGTTCCCGCATGAAGTTTGAAAAAGTGGTCCATAAGTCTACCAAACTGAAAACATAGTTGAGCCGGCTTAATACCCTTACCCCCTTACCGTGGACTGTATGAGCATACGGATCCCCGAATGTTTGTAGCAGGCTGAAAGCCACTTGCGCGCGGCTCGGGGGTTATGCCGTCCAGCACTTCGGGAAGAAGTTTCGATGAACTATATAAAAACGAAGTTTGGCTGTATAGCTTGTGGGTACACAATCATCACATATTGTGAAAAGTACGAGAACCTTAAGAATCTATAAAAAAAGTTGTCAAAGTTGAAGTCTTCTACTGAAATCGCTTTCCTCTGTGCCTTCATGAAAAGATTCGGTGTCCTGGGTGAAATGTGCATGCATTGCCTAATCATGAACAACTTTTGAACAAAACTATATTTTTATCACGTTAGGTAAAAATTTTTCAAGTAGCCAATTTGCATCACGTACCTAAAAAGCTGTTGTGCCATTTTGGGGACCAGTTGCAAGAAACCCTTAATCCTTTTCTAAGATATAGGCCGTTCATTCCAAACGATGTTTAAAAGAGACGGGGGTAGGCCCTAACTGTGGTTTCGCTAAACGCACAGTTAACAAAAACCGCCGGTTACTTATTTTAAAAGATTCGTTAGAGCTAACCACGACATTTAAAACACCCGGAAATATCATCCACCGAACTGTGATTATCTTCGCCTATAATATACGTGCGCATGAACAATATTTATGTCAAGTAATGCTTCCGTAGTTTAAATGCTTCGCAGGAAGTCCACGGCAAATTTCAAGAATTTTGTGTTATGCAAGGGCTTTAGAATTTGTTCAGCCATGGAGAAAAACACCGGGCCTATTTAAAAAAAACTGTTGTATGTCGCTTTGCTGCACTTATATTCAATGCTATATCAGATTCACCCTAGCATAAAAATCGAAGACCAGGAAAAATGGACGAAAAATCAACTGAGGACTTGAAAAAAAACCCAGTAGTGCAATGGTTTTGGGGTGTATATAATTTATAATGGGCGGGGGGGGGGGGGTTTTGATATTAGAGAGTGTATCGTTGGGCATGGCTACAGAGCGCATAGCTCTGTAGCCAATGGCGCGTATGTTCAAGGGTATTAGTTGATAGAGATACGTACTATTTGCAGGTGGACGTTTCTGGAGTTTTGCGTTCTGCACAGTAATTTAAACAGAAAGCATGATTGATTGTGAACTATCATATTTTTTTCTTAATTTATCATGATATTACACGATCTTTGAACAACGTTGTGTAAGAGAATGATTTTTTAATGTCAACGGGACCGAGACTGCCAATAGTAAAGTAATGCATGTAGGCGGTTTTCACAAATTACCGGTTTGAATCCCAATGCCCAAATCGAGGCAGATGTGTCCACCCCTCCCTGTAGCAGAACCACTGTATATCTCACATCTTGAATCGCTCGCTGTGACAAACAGAGATACAGAATGCTTGGTGCTTTGCCGTATTATAGTTATAAACGGTAACGAGATAATAGTTTGGTGTCACGTGTCAGGGACAGGTCACGTGTCAGGTAGCATCTCTGAGTTTTTGCTCTTCGGGGCGAACGATATATATAAATCCGACTATGTTAAATCAAGGTCTTTACATTACCCTCTGCCCAAAGTGCTATTATTTTTTTCAAAAAAGACACCGTGTATTATGTCAAACAGTTACAGAATTTCTTTTCCCTACTGATTCAAAACCGTCGTACGGATGACGATAATCGGTTGTTTTTCCAATGTAGGGATACGTACGTCATTTTTACCTGAATGGGTCCCCCCGAGCAAAAATATATAAACCCAAAATCAATTCTAGTGACGTCATCAAATCTTTATTTTTTCCAAAAATTGGGCGGACCGATATATATATATATAAATCCGACTATGTTAAAAAAAAAAATATCAGGCTGTCCAGACCCTCTGCCACAAAACAAATGTTTAAGAGATGAGTTTTTAATGTCATGGGACCGAGACTGGCATAGTATATGCATGTAGCAGTTTCCAAATTACCGTTGGAAATCCCAATGCCCAATCGAGCAGATCGGGTCCTTCCCTCACTGTACAGAACCACAGGTATAGTCTCACACTTGATCGATTACGCTGTGACAACACGAGATACAGAATGCCTGCTGCTTGCCGTATTATAGTTATAAACGGTAACGAGATGAATAGTTGGTGTCACGTGTCAGGAACCAGGTCACGTGTCAGGTATCAGATATCAGTTTGCTCGGGCGGGCGCCGATAATAAATCCGACTATGTTAAATTAAGGTCTTTACATGACCCTCTGCCCAAGTGATATTTTTTTCCAAAAAGACCACCGGGTATTATGTCTAAACAATACAGAATTTAACCCTTTTCCCTACTGATTCAAAACCGACGTACGATGACGATAAGCTGTTGTTTTTTTTCAATGCGGGATACGTAGTACGGCATTTTTACCTGAAGGATCCCCCAAGCAAATATAAACCAATCAATTGCCGTGACTTCATCAAATCTTTATTTTTTTTCTCCAAAAATGGCGACCGATATAATCTATAAATAAATCCGACTATGTTAAGTCAAGGTCTTTACATGACCTTCTGCCCAACCAGGTTTAGAGATGATTTTTTAATGTCACGGGGATCGAGAACTGCCATAGTATCCAATGTACAGTTTCACAAATTACCGTTGGAAATCCCAATGCCCAAATCGAGCAGATCGTTCCTACCCTCCCTGTCCCGAACCACATGTAAATCTCACATCTTGATCGATTACGGCTCTGTGACAACGAGATACAGAATGCTTGCGCTTTGTGCCGTATTATAGTTCTCTAGAACGGAACGATGAAATAGTTTTGGTTCACGTGCAGGTACCCCCCAAGGTCACGTGTCAGGTATCAGATATCTTTTGCTCTTTCCGGGGGCCGATATATATAAATCCTACTATGTTAAATCACGGTTCCTTGTACATGACCCTCTGCCAAAGTGCTATTATTTTTTTCCAAAGACACCGTGTATTCTGTCTAAACAGTACAAATTTACCGTGTCCCTACTGATTTCAAACCGACGTACATGACGATAATCCGGTGGTTTTTTTTTTCAATGTAAGGGAGCGTACGTCTTTTTTACCTGAATGGGTCCCCCGAAAGCAATAATAATAAACCAATCAATGCCGTGACGTCATCAATTCTTTATTTTTTCAAAAATTGGCTGTTATTCCCATAATACATTCCTTCTTAAGATTCAACATCTTTATATGTTTCTTTAATAATTACTATTCATGGTCCCCGTATGAATGTGAAAAAGATGGGCCCATAACTCTAACAAACTAACTGAAAACATAGTCAGCCGGCTAAATACCCTTACCGTGGACTGAAGAGCCAACGGATCCCCGTGTTGTTCTAGCATGCTACAGCCACTTGCGCGCGGCGTGCGGGGGTTATGCTGTCAAGAGATGACTCGTCCAACACCTGGTCTAACCACGAGTATCACATAGGCCTATAGCTTCAAATATCAGGCATTGATGAAACCGTGAAGTTAAACACGCCTTAAACTACCCCCGGACCATGTCTAAGTTAAGACAACGTTTTAGACATGTTTAACGATGTTCGGCTAAAATTTTTAAACAGCGTTTACAGTTGTTAAACCATGCTTTGAGGATTGCGTTATTTTAGCGGGCGTTTAATAGCGATTTAACCAGTGATTAGGCATCGTTTGAGAATACGGGCCCTAAAGTAAGGGTCTTTGTACATTCTGTACATTTGTTTCCGTTTTAAACGTTATCAAAATATTCCTGAAGCTTAAGGGTTTGCAAATAAAAAACAAAAAATGACAAGAATATCTGGAACATGGAACATTTTATTAAAACTTAACAGAGAAAAATATGTTGTTTACTATATGTCTAGAAGGCTTATAGTTACAGCCTTCTTATGTACTCGGGTTTTTTGGGTTTTTTAAAAGTAGGGTAGAGTAAAAACCAATCGGTAAATGTATCATTAAGGCACCCAATAATATTCTAATTATTATAGTTTGTAATTAAAGAATATCTCTCTCTTTTTCTTTTCTCTCTCTCTCTCTATCCGACCCCGACGAATTGAATCCAAGGCGATACCATTTATTTATGTGAGATCGGGCACAGGGCTGAGCTCTTCTACTCAAAAAATAAGGGCATCTATGTCTTACATTGCGTTCCAATCAGTTCCATAGATTATAAATAGATATAGATATATATATTACGATATATATATATATATATTAATAGATAGAGAGATATATTAGGAGAGAGATATATATAATAGAGATAGAGATAATATAGAGAGAGATAGATATAATACAGTATATATATATATATATATAGATATTATATAGATATATAGATATATATATGATATATATGATATATATATATATAAAACTTGCTTTTAATTAAACAGAGGTACACATACATTTGTGGGTTGGTACAAATGAATGGTTGCAAAATCATATAAAACGTTTCTGGACAGCTGCGCTAGTAGTCAAGGCTTACGCGTTCATTGATAACTGATAGCAACCTTGTTTTATTAGATGCATGGCCTCTCAAAGGAGTTTAACACTAAAACACTGAAATCGCATCACGTTTTGGCTGCCATATTGATTGACGTCAGTTACAACTTTAAAAGCTCAGAAAGGCATTATTGGTCTAACAACATAATTAAGTATTCATTGTCTATATTTATTCCACGTATTTTCTGTTTAGGGCATATTTTAAAATTATTGGTTTGCTTCCATTGAATTTGAAGTATGACTTAATGTTCAAGTGCATATACACTTGTTCATTGGGTCCTATAGTATATCTATTACTACATAGTTTGATAATGATAGGGTTTAATAGATAATTGTCATTTATGCCGATCGCCATCTTGTATTTATCAAAATCCCAAGGGTTCCCAGGTGGCACCCGGCCAGATCTTTCCACACCCAAATCTATCATTTTTTTCAAGTGGGTATATACTGTACGGTACATGGACGTTCTCTCTTGACTATTATGATCGAGTGTATCATTCTGTTAGTATCGACTGTAGAAAGTGCAGCGCAATGACATACAAAAGTAGGCGGTTCAGGTGAAAAAAGTGTCTGCATCCGTGGGTATAAAAGTATTGTATGTGAAAGAGAGGACTTTTCAGCAACTCAGAAACACTTCGAATTTTTGAATCGGACATTCCGTTGCATACTTATTCAAATTTTGTACTCGGACATAACAGTAATTTGGAGAACAAGTGTCAAGGTCAAGTCTTTTTAGTTTCTTATTTTGCCATGGCACCGTGGTAGGGTCCTCTTTCAACACAAACAATATGTACAGAATCTAAACGATAAAAGGGATACACTTGATTTTTTAGGATATGTTTCTGATATATATTATGTACCTACAGATTACATAACATTACAAGTATTTATCTCTCCATTTACTAACTAATTTGAATAATTTTGAGGAAAAATGTTTAAATTTTGTGTTTTTCAATGAAAAGGAAAATAACCATTCTTAATATAGATATACAGAATTTTGCAGCAACAGAGTCTATTCGATAGCCTTACTGTACCCTAATTAGCATATTTTGACAAAAAATGAGCAAAATTTGCATATTTTTAAAATCACAATGCAAACAATCTGAAAATTTCAGGATTTTTTCTATGAGCATAAACAAACATAATTATGAACCAAATGAGCCTAATTAATGCTGTTAAATTGGCCTAATAAACATAATTATTTTAACCAAAAATGTGCAAAATGTAAGAGTTTTGTTATTTTCTTGCATTTTGTGAGAAGTTTACAAGCTATCAGTCTGAAGTTTTTATGGTTTCCCCTTCAAACCTTTACCAACACAACTGTGAAGAGAGTGAGTTGTATGAAATGTTACATAGGCCTAATTTACATATTGTTGCAAAAAATGAGCATATTGATTTTTTATTAAATTTTGCATTTTGTAGGAAGTTTACAAGCTCTCAATCTGTAATTTTCATGCGTTCTTCTTCCAACCTGTATAAACACAACTTTGTACATAATGAGTTGAAAATTTATTTTATGCCCTAATTTACATATTTTTATCAAAATGCGCAAAATGTATATAAGGCTGTTTAGACCCCCATTTTCAGCATCCTTGTCCAGCAAAGATGCCATATTTTTAAAGGTTTGCCACTCTCACCCAAAGGCCCCTATTTTTTTGGAGAATTTGAAAATTGACACCAAAATAACCCTACTTTTTGAAAATTTCGACTTTTTTCGATAATTTAGCATATTTTTTGTCCAAATTACACCTATTTATGGGCAATTTGGCTGTCTCTCACCCAAAGACCTCTATTTTCCATGTTACCGAATGCCTCTGGGTTTGAAATCGCTAGCCTTACACCCCTATGAATTTCATGTTGGAGTGCCCCCCCCCCCCCGAAAATTAACTAAGGGCAGGGTCATTATTTGCGCCAGGGGGAATGGAGGAATATAGGGGAATGCGAAGAAATCTGTAAGCGAGAGAGTGCAACATGAAATTTTTCATCAAGAAGCGAGGAGGAACAATGAGCTTTCAACTTTTCATTTTTTAACGGAAGTGAGGAGGGAATGCGACCTTTCTCGCCGAAAAAAATTGAAATCCTCCATTTCTCCTGGTGTAAATAATGCATGCCCCGTCCCCTAACTCACTCCTTACTACGAGGAAAACTACCACGTGCAAATCCGTCCAAGACACAGGTGTGTGCTTTCCATCTACGCAACCATGGAAACCAAACGTCAGCTTAAAGTAACCTGGAGCACTGCGATAACCCTGTCAACCTAGGAGTTGAACCGCACTCTCTCTTTATAAGACCCACATCAAGAAGACGAAGATTAAAGTATGGTCACGCAATAACATCAATGGAGAACTTATACATCCTAGCAGGAATTGCTCCACCAGTAGTGTAGAGAGCATGCAAGAGCGTAGCTGCCAAGTATCTAATGTGAAGCACCCTATGTCCGGACAGAGACATGCTGCCAACCGCCTTAAATCCGGACAGAGTTTCTTGAGCAAGTCCAACCTCTTGACTCAGTCTCTAAGGAGGTGTTTAAGGAGAGTAACAGCTATTGATTGAAACCTGGTGGAGAATATGCCACCTGGAGCTGGACTCCTCCATTGGCGAATGGCGAATTGCCTCAAACAGATTGAGAACCAAGAATTGGCCGATCTAAGGTTCTTGCAGAAGGGAGGTGACCTGGAAGTAGATCAGGACACCTGTGTTGTGGAACCAGCACCACAGGCAATGGAACATCTTTGGTTGCCCACTGTTGGAGCAAACAATGCCCTGGATGTTGAAGATCAACCCATGCCAATGGACTAAACATTTACAAATGCCTCCTGCCGTCCTTATCACAGATGTCTTCGTTCCACACCAATGGAGGACTTATACATTTTAGCAGAATTGCCCCATAAGACATCCGTCATAGTGTTGTAGCGAGAATGCAAGAGCGTGCTTGCCCAAGATTATATTCTAATGTGAAGCACTCTATGTATGGACAGAGGAACAGCTGCCAACCGCCTTCCCTTAAATCCAGATAGAGTTTCTTAAGCAAAGTCCAACCTCTGAATCAGTCGCTAAGGAGCTTAAGAGAGCAGCATTTGGAAAAGAAACACTTGCTATCAAACCAAGTTAGTAACATCTATGGTATTGAACCGGTGAGCATCTTCCACCTGGAGTAGACTCCTCATGGGTGTGTTGGATGGAGATTGCTCAAAGATTGAGAACCAGATCGGCTGAGCTAAGGTTTCTTTGCAGAAGTGGGCAACCTAAGCATAACCAGGACACTAACCTGTGGTTGTGGAACAGAACCAAGACAATGGAACATCTCTCTGATGAATGGTCAGACATTTCTCAATGTAGGAAGCTGGCCAAGTTATTCATGTCTTTCATGGGTGATCTAGTTCACGAATGTGAACTTTTGCAGTTTGTAAACGTGGGATTTGCGAAGCTTTGTATCCAGAACATTGCCTTTGCAAGCAAATGCGCTGACAGAGTCACATCAATTGTACTTATCCTTCATGCAGAGGGGGCAAACTATATGGTGCCGTAGAAGCCTCTCCAGACACTTCAAGCCCCAATGGTCATGGATGGATTGCACGTCTAGATGGTAATTGATCATCAAGTGGATGAATGGGAAACCTGCAGCAGACGTTGTTTTAGAGTTCTTACCCTGCAATACTTGCCCAAGAATGTGCCAGTTGCTAGACTGTGTATGTATGGCTAATGGGATGTCCTGTACAGATTTGTGCAAGGTATCGACATGTGAAAACATGAAAGGTGAGGTCATTACATTGGACAGTTCTGATGATGAATATCGGGACGAGGAAGAGACAGACTATTAAAGGAGACAAGATACAGAGGATTGGCAAATACTTGTAATGAGAACTTTGTGAATTGGTGAATAGTTATATATAATGCGTTGGTAAGATAAATGTTATTTATGGCCAAAATATGCATGCATCTCTAATTTATTGAAATAACTACTGAAACACATTGTAGTACAGGATTGGATCCTCAAAATATTCTATATGCAAATTAAGTGCTTTAAAACTATGTATATAGACATATTTATTCTGAGTGTAATGCATTAACACTTAAAACGCCCATGATTCAAAAAGCAACGCAAGTACAGAAATGCTAATTTGGCAACATGGCGACCGTTTGGGATATGCAAATTAAATTTATTAAAATGGATGGCTATGAATTCATTTTGGTTGTGTTTAATCAACACCTCATTTAGCAGTTTTGTACCTAAAATATTTCTTCTATGAGTCAGGATATGGCCGCAACTAGTTATGGCGCAATTCCAATGGCTGCCATTTGTTTATGCAAATTAGCATGCTCAAGTTGTCACCCTGAAGTCTTGCATACAGACATGATTATAATTATACTAGTGCAATAGTGTAATTGTAAACTTAAGTGTTGTAAGATTCATCCATGTGATACCTTGCCCAATGACTATTAAAGTCAAATTATGCTCAAAATTTACGAATATGGCGGCCATTTTGGATTTCTGCAAATTAGATTTAATTAAAAATGCATGGATTTGAGTTCTGGTGGTTGTCCATTATCAAACACCTCGTGTTAGTATATTTTCACTAAAAAATTCCTTCTACAAGACAGGATATGGCCTTAACTAATTATGACGAAATTTCAAAGGCGGCCATTTTGTTTATGCAAATTAGCATGCTTAGGTTGTCACCTTCGAAGTCTTGTATAAAGACATGTTTATGGTTATATTAGTACAAGAGTGTAATTGTAAACTTTAAAAGTGTTTGTTCATCCATGTCATACTTGAACATTGACTGTTAAAGTCAAATTATGCTCAACATTTATTAAAATGGCGGCCATTTTGGATTTATGCAGATTAGGTTTTAATTTAAAATGTATGGATCTGAGTTCTGGTGGTTGTCCATTGTCAAACACGTCATGTTAGCATTTATTCCACTAAAAGAATTCCTTCTAAAAGACAACATATGGCTAAAACTAGTTATGGACCAATTCAATGGCGGCCATTTTGTTTATGCAAATTAGCAGGCTTAAGCTACTACTTTGGAATGTCTATCGTGCAAAATTATTTGCAGATGATGTTTCTGAATAAGTTGATAGCACACTCGCTTTGCCACTCCTGATGGTACCGACCAACCTATCTGGCCCAAGGACTAATATGCAAATATGCATATTCATCAGGACCCAGGTTGTACAAGAACATAATATGCATGAAAGAAAATGAGTCAAGTGACAGTTTAGTAAAAATGAAACAATTTCTTAAACTTTTTTGTGGCAATTAGTACATGGGGCAATGTAATTGATATTTTGGTTAAGATTTTTTCATATACAATTTTGACACCAATGTTTTTCCAATACAGAAATTCACGGAGAATCTGAAAATCATGGGTGTCATTTTTAAAAATGTGTTCTTGGGTGTTTTAGAAGGGGCAAAATTTGTACAGGGGTAAACAATAAAAGTGTTTAAATTGTTTTAAAATGTATACCAATCTGTTCCGTTGCTCATAAGGTTTCTAAAAAAGTATAGTTTGCCATATTTATAACCTATTGTTTTAGTACAATATGCTCAAGAAATTTCAAGGTCATTATTTATAGAATGGTCCGATTTTGTTGAACCGGTTTTAAATCGTTCATTGGGTTATACTAAATAAGAAAATGTATATAGATTCTGTGTTGCACCTTTCAAAGTGAGGGTTTTTCAGATATGACTAGTGGTCTCCCATAGACCATGTAGACCACGGCCATTTTTGCCCTCTTAATTATCATCAAAACATCACTGACAACGCGACCTGTATATTTTCGACTTCTGTACAGTAAGACGATTTGGCACCATTTAAAAAACAAACCTTAGTAGAGGCCATATGCGATTCAACCTTGAACAAATTCTAATAAAAGGACTTTTTTATATTCTCGTAGGGCTATATGTGAATTATTATGAAAAAATTTGTCCGGCCTTCTGGCAGCTGCGTTGGTCAGATATTCAAGGTCAAAGGTCAATGACCTTTATTAGGCATATCATGGATCATAACTCCTCAACCATTTAGTCTAAAAGCACAAATGAGGTGTCTATACCAAGGTTTTTGGGGTCAACAAACACAATTGGCATATAGGAAAAATGATCAGATGCACCCTTCCTTGATTTTCAAAATAGTATGCACTATCCGCATGAAATTGTGCTTTAAACTTCGTCCCCCTCAACCATTTTAAAGGTGTTGGTTAAGACCTCCTTGGATTTCTTAGTTACAAAGCCTCTGACCCTTTTGATTTTGGTCCAGGTGGATTGGTATAAGTCTCCTCTTTCCATTGATATCAAAAACGTTCCAATAGTCCTCCAATTGACATCATAGTAATGTTTTAATGAAGTAATAGTCATGGGAAACTTGATTTCTCCGATTGTTGCTAACAATAAGCCAATTTCTATTTTGAGTTAAAAATACAGGAATGTGTGATTTTGC
>JAMKCH010019973.1:0-28560 GCA_023653785.1 Ophioderma brevispina | reverse complement strand
AGTATACTCGTGATATTCTTTAGCACATTCCTTGGAAAAGGCCTGTGTAACATTCCCATCCTACAGCCTCTGAGAAATATGAATCGCCATGCCATCTGTTCACTATATTTGGGCAAATTTTGCATAGTTTATGGGGTTTTGGTTGCAATCCTCTTCACATTCTTGTCCCAGATTAATCATGACCCCTTGCCGGTCTGCTTTTCTATAGTTAGAGTGCTGCTTAAAAAAATTACTGTTTTGTCTTACTGCAGCATTAACATGGATCCGAATGGTCAATAATTGACACTCTTCATGCTACACAGGTTAGAGATAGTTTTTTGAGAACACAGCTAGAATCAGGGTTTGTACCTCTCTTCCAACTGACCACTTTAAAATGATGTGCGGGCAGCTAGGACGTGAAAGACAACGAAGATGTTACTGTCTAACCTTTCTTAATTTAACCGCTTGTCCCGTCTTTATTGGTTTTAATTGAACCCATTGCGTAATATGGCTGTTTAAATTGTCAATGAAGAAATGAGGGTTTTGTGAATTCCCATGCTTCAGAATTTAGTGTGTATGTAGAATGAGCTCAATGGTGATGACTTGTTGTCATCAGACACTGAGGTTGCTTCAACAAAGCCGATAACCTGTTTTCACATACATAGCACTTCCAACAGTCGTGTGGTCTCCGATGGCAATTAGGACAATTGCCTGGTATGGTTGGAACTATGACTTTTTCAGTTCCCCTGTGGGTTCCCTGCAGACTAGACATCCCATTTAAAGTCCCTGAAGAAGAAATGCACATACTACGTGGAAAAAATTTATTGTATCTGATTTGTTTTGCCACCGATATGCAGAATACATCCTATAACAACACATTTACCAAAATCCCCATGAATCCCCCCTTTGGGGAAATTTTTTCATTCCAGATGGCCGCCAAAATAGCTCTGACATTGCATATAAGTTAGCTATATCCTCTGGCTTCGTAAGTAGATGTATGATTATTTTTAGGTCTACGCTAAATTATCCTGTTTCCTTGATGCTGATAATTCAAATCATGGCCTCCGCCGTTACATATAATTTGCTTTACATCAACTCAGACCCCGGAAAGAGGGATACAGAAACAAACAAATAAAGTATATCTCAAATAATATCTATAAGCGATAAAAATGACAAGAACTAATTATATAAATGCAATAAATATAAATAAGTGCACATACATCATAGATATACTAAATAAAGCTAAATTTTGTAAAGCGTGTACAAAAAAACGGAACCTGAATTACGTAATAGGAAGTCCTCTTGGAGGTGTTGTTTTCACACCCAATGTTATTTCTGGTGGATTCTCTTTTATATTACATTTCTTTCACACGACCCGTTTCCATTTCTGTACTTTGTTTTGATAAAAATATAAATTATATTGGCCTATGTTCTAGCCATTTTTTCTGGCAAGACGTCCTTGTGTAGGCCTATAAATTAATCATGCGTTAATGAAAGTTACGAAAAAACCTCATTATACAAACTTTTTTAAACCATTCTTCTTTTTCGAATGAGTATTATGTGTTTAGCCGGCGTACTGGTTCTCATGTGCAGTTTTGGGAAATTGCTTCTGATTAAGTTCAAATACATAAGCACCCAAGTCTTTCTTTCGAATAGACTAAAGAGACTAAATCACTACTAGTTGGTAATTAGCACAATCCCTTTTCGGTTATTGCCCTTTCCACATCAACCCTCCTTTATATGCGACAGTTTGAACGAGCTTCCTTCAAGATCTGCAAAGGACATATTGTCGATTGAATAAGATAATTATATTAATTCAGCAATGGCCAAGCCATTTTGGTGGCCTTGTTGGATTTTTGCTTAAAAAACCTCAAATGCATTTAATTTAAACAAAACTGAATTCTTTGAACCTCAAAACATATTCAAAACAGTAGATAAAGCTAATTATATAAAAAGTGCGCCATTTTTAGGATTTGGGCGTGAAGGGAGTCAATCATAAATTTATATTTGTACATGGATTGGATTCTTTGACCCCAAAAACATATTCAAAAACCACTGAATCATCAACATCTGACTTTAAAGCGGAGATAATAGCAATTCTGGCTGCCATCTGGGATAAATTTATTGGGGAGTTTTGGTTATTTGTATATGCATTCTGCTTTATCTGGTGCAAACTCACTCAATAACAATTTTTTCCTGGTCAAAAACCCCAGGACCACACATTGGAGATTGTTGCCATGTCAGCAATGATGTTACTTTTTGCCTTAGAAAAACGTGTCAATGCAGACCTTATAGAAGGCCTACTGTGCTGGCCTCAGTCGTGGACTCGGTATACTTGAAAATGTATGTAAAAAACAGTGTTTGATGGTGTAAGGGATTAGCTTCACTGGCGACCAGTTATTAACAGGGGCAGACCCAAGGAGTTCGCTACTTCTTCCCCTACGAGGCTATATAGAACATTTCACAAGAACATCAAATGAGTCATAAACATGCGCAGAACTTGATGCAATGACCGGTTCAGTTTAATAAGATTATGTAGGAAACTACCTCTACAAGATTTTATGTTTATTATCGAAGTTGGGAATTGAATAAAGATTTTAGAGATTTTGGACATCCATCGGTTGTTTCATATGTAGTGAATTTGCACTGACTATACTCTAGGGGGGATAATATAATGAGCATAAACTTGACTATTAGTAAAAAAAAATATCAAAAATGGACGGCCATTTTGAAAATTGCTCGAAACAAACATTGTACACTTGTTGGTATACCTTATTTATTGTTAATGATCATTAAAAATGTATTTACCAAATATGTTTGCTACTGTGATTGCTAGTGGAATATCATTTAGAATAAATTTCATCATCACCCTTAATTTGTGCTACAAATAGCCACAAATTGCAACTGGAATATATTTCATTTTAATTTTATATCTCATTGATTCCACCCCCATCCACCAAATTTCTACTGTAATAACACCTTTATATCATAGAAATAACTGAAAATCTGCTTGTAGTTAATTTTAAAATGCTTACTACGTTAACATCTTTGGTGCTGCATTTGTTGATAATCCCAAGAGATTCTGGACATTTTCTAACTAAGACTAAGTCAAAGTCTCTTCCAAAGGTCATAAGTTTGGAGGATATTGTCTACGTACACCTGCACTTGACAAGCAACTTGCTTTTTAAACAAATCTTTTAACTCTGGTTTTTATACCCAGCCAATCCATATTTTTCACTTGCCGGCATACTTTGGCTTGTTCGCAGCTAACCTCCTTGGGCAGTATCCAATAGCTAAGCGATGTTCTGGATGATTTAATTGGTAACCTTAAGTCTTCCAAAGCTGTTTTGGAACCCTATGGGATTTGATATCCTAGGGGGGGGTCTTGAAATTGAAAGATGTGCCACAAATTGTATCTCCTTTGTGCCACATCTTTAATCGAAATCCTTACGATCTGGAGTTATGCCAGAGGACTGCAGGTTGAGAGCCAATGTAGTTTCTGTCTATAAAAAATGGTGATAAAACAACTAGCCGAGAATTACAGACCAGTGTCATATTATGTATTTGTGGGAAAGTGGTGGAAAGGGCGTTTGATATTTGATTTTTAATTAAAGACCAATTATACCATTTCAGCATGGTTTTGTAAAAGGTCGTTCAACTGTTACCAAGCTTTTATCAGTTTTCATGAAGTTGTTATATTCTGGACAACTCTGGGCAAGTCGACATGATATACCTCGATTTCTCTAAGGCCTCGATAGTGTTTGTCACAATTTATTACTTCACAAACTACAGTCATTCGGGATTACACTTGAACGTTTCAATATGGTTTACGCTTTATTTAAACTGGTAGGAAGCCGAGGGTTGTAATTGATGGGGATAATTCTGATTGGCTCCTGTGGCTGTAAGGTGTGCCTCAAGAGTTAAATTTTGGGGCCAATGCTTGTTCTTTTGACATCTACAAAAATGCACAGTGTTGCCCAGAACTCCACTTTAGCTCTTTTGCAGATTATTCCAAGTGTTATAAGAAGAGTACTTGATGTGTCGATGTGATCTAATGCAACTAGTGATTGATGCTCTTATAACTTGAGCAAATATGGGACCTCATTTCCACCCTTCAAATGTCAAATTATATCCATTACCAGACGAAGAAATATAATTGAATATGATTACCAAAATGAATGGGACTGTTAGACCGTGGTTAGTACAATAAAGACCGTGGCCTGATATATCATCAACTCTTGTATGGAATGATCACATAAATAGAATGGTGGTAAAATGTAACAAAATACTTGGTATGATCAAAAGAGTTGTTGGTTTAATGGCTCCTACAAAATGTTGCTAGAACATTGTATACTGCCCTTGTACGTAGCCTTGTGGAATAGGGTGTGCTCTGAGCGGAACCTCCAACGTAACATCAGTATTGTTGAAGAGATCCAGAGAAACCCCACAGAATTTATTCTCGACACCCAGAAAAGTGATTACAAAACCAGGCTATCTGATCTTTCTCTTCTTACTCTGCCCTATAGGAGAGAAACTAATGACATCAGGGTATTTTTATGTCATCTAGGTATGTATGGCATAAGTGTAGATGAGTTTGAGGTTTTTAACTCAGGAAACCAGAACCGTCCCACCACCCTCTAGAATCACTTAAGACCCATGCATTGACCAGCAATTCTGCAAACCGAGTTCTCCAAAGTCATCTTTCTTTCAACGCATCGTTCCTAGTTGGAACCATTTCCAATTAGTATCAGATCGTCAGAACTCTGTCGCTTCATTTAAACAGCAAGTTTCGGAATTTTACAAGTCAAAGATTGCCGAATCCTTTGATACAATCCTGCTTTTAATTGACCTCATTTTGTCGTTGTTCCGGATGCAGACTAGTTTAAGTTCCTATTGGATAGTTTTTCTCCCCTCCTTTGGCTACTGGTGGGGCTCGTCCTAGAGGTGCTATGCACCTGTTTTGCTCCAGCCATTCACTGGACTGTTAAATTGGATCATTGTTTGTATTATGTACAATATTTTATGTTCAACTCATTTTGTATGCCAGTGGAAAACGCGGAATAAATAAAGAAATAAATAAATAAATAAATAAATAAATACAACAAAACATGTTGATTATTAGTCAAATATATTGAAATAATGGCGGCCATTTGAAATTGCCTGGCTACCCCCTCTCGCACACGACAAAAATGTAGCTAATACTTGTTTAGACTTCCAAGGGTCTACTCTACAACATATGAAAGTTTTATCCAATATAGGCAAAAAATGCAACCTTCACAATTTTCCTAGACTACTTTCCTGGGCCTATGGCGTTCCACGTGTTAGTTACCGTAACAGAAATTAAGGGCTCTTTGTTCAGGACGATTGAGTTTAACTTGATCCTTAGCTTAGAATGTATTCACATTTAGGTAGAAGTATCCCAATACACTTTTTCTTATTTTATGACACCTTTTCTTTGATTTTCAGGGGGATATGAAAATATACAATGAATTACAAACTGCCAAAAAAAAGTATCAAAGATAAATTTTTTGGCAAAAATTTTAAGTTATCTCAACTGGAGTTTGTTACTGATCTTTTAGGAGTTTTCCAGCTTTTCATGTGATTTTAGTTGGTGTAATTTGGGGGGGTCTGGTTCAGGAGTTTATGGCTAATTATCTGAGAACAGTTTGAAAACCTGTTGGGCCAGTTTCGGATATCCCGATATCAACAAAGTTCCCATTGCAAATCACCTTCAAGCATGCTTTATTGAAAATTAAAATAAAAGTGTTTTTTTTTTTTTTTTTTTTTTTTTTAAATAATTTATAACTTTAAAGGTCCATGGCCCGATCGCTAATAGCCTCGTCCCCCAGAACCCCAATTTTTACCGGAAGTGGTCAGCATTTTTGATATCATAAGAAAGCTACTATTTTTTCTCATTTACCCGGTGAAATCTTAGGGCCAAAGGATCTTTGGTTTGGAAGTTATGAGCGAAATGTGCCGCCCTTTTGGTCACCAATATTAATTTTCACACAGTATGTCAATGGGGCTTACAAAATCACGTTTTTAGCTCTCACAGCACAAGGCTTGAAAATACTGGCGCGAAACTCTACAGATGGTATTTTGGGGTTAAGGCCAATCTATCAAGATGGAAAAGTTTCATAGCCTTAAATCGGCCATCCTCCTTTTAATAATGTCGCAATTCTAATAAATCCATGTAGCATTGAGAAATCCCAATTCAAACAGTTTGTATGTCTCAGCGTTACTCCAGGCTTCTAGCAGAAGCACCTTTGTTGAAAGCAAACTGAGAGCTTTGAACACAACCATCCTTTCCTTTATTGCTCTTTGTTGGGGATAGGGGAGGGTAATTTTCCTTCACATTAGAGCATTTTCCATCCCTCAACAGACTTGTAGATTGTTTACATTAGTTTCAGCAGTCAAATTCCCCAAATTTCCACGAATATCATGATTATTGTCCCCTGAGAGTGAGTCCCTCATTTGACCCACAACATAATAATTTCTGGGCTTTCACTGAAACAGTAGTTGATTAGTCAATGCATGATAATACATTCACACTGATCGCTACAATATTCTTTTGTTTGAAAAGGGTTTAATCCAACAATGATGCTACAGGCCTTATGCCTTTAGTTTATGAAATTCAGGTGAAAATGGCCCAAGTGGTATTTTATCCTTTGGTTCAACTGGACAAATATCTCCGCTAGGGTCCCTCAAATTGGATGAATAAAAGAGAGGATTTAGCTTGGTCTTTCTAACGATGAAGTCAAAATATCTGGCAAGAATGCACAGGTTTATATTTTATAATGTTGAGTTTAATTGTATAGTTTTATGGGACAGTCTGTATACGCAAAATGTTGATTTTCGCAATATTGTGGAAAGTCAGGATCCAATATGGCCGCCATTGTGGTCCTATAAACCAAATGTGATGCATTCGTCCTGATAATATATCAACTCAACTTATACTTGGTATTAAACTTGTCCGTTCAGTTTCCCATGTATGGAGTCTTATTTTAAAAAATTGAATAGCATTGTTTAAATTCAACAAAATGCAAATCACTGATAATTTACAACTCATTAATATGCGTAATGTGATTTATAGACCGGGGTCGGTATCAAAAAAAGCAATACATGCAGGAATAACGTGTATGATGAGCATGCGTAAGAAACGGTTTGTCAACAAGCTAAAGAAATTGTTGTCGCCGTCTCCCCGCGTCTGTGCAAGGGCAGTAATTTAATTTTTGCCGTTCGATATTGTATTTCAATAGGTGCATCATAGCGACACAAAAAAAAAAATTCGGTTCGACTCAGGATTGTATTGGGTTGCTTAATTGGGCGCATTGCAGTATCTTGGCAGCGTTCTGGCTCGGTGCTTGGTGTTTTTTCACAATTGCATCTGTTTTAATCACATGCGGACGTGTGGTCAGTTCTGAAAATTGGTTTCTACTGGAATGTACCTGTTTATTCGGCAATTGATTCTCCATTTCGTGTGCCAGTTAATGTTATATGGTTTTGAGAAATCGTTGCTACAGCCTTTGGTATAATAATCTAAATACCGAGTAGTTCTGCTTGGAACATTCGGTTGTTTGGATCAGGTCATCAAGAAATTATTGATGCAGATGTTGTCAGTTTCCATTCCAAATAAAATGCCTCGCGGACCAGGCGGATGGAGAACCAGGGTTACTGAACATTCAATCAATGGAATATTATTAGACGGGCCATATAACATCGTGGCGTAGATCAAGCCGGTTCAAGTAGCTCCAGTAGTGTAAACAACGTATGTAAGTCGTTGAACCCACCGTGGAATGTTATGGTGGTGCCAGTAGCAGTCAAATTGGCGATCGCAGCCATAAGCATACCGTGAGGCGTATAAGGGCAAGGGACTACGGCATGATCAAACACCCGTTGGTCAAACTTCAGGGCAAGGACAGCCTCCGTTAGCCAATGATACAACATATACGTTGCAAGGACAATACCCTATGGTCAATATTCGGCAACCAATACCTATAGCGATGTGCCTCAGCGAGTGCAAGTCATGCCATCATTGCAGTAATTTGAGTTTTCGGATTAATGTAATGAACCAGTTGCCAATGTTTACACTAAATTATGCGGGGTTTGTGGTCAAATTCTAAGTCAGGTTTTCGAATATTGCACCCAATCAATTATCATCAGTGCATCCAAGGTTATCCCACAGCGTTGAGAGTCACCGTTTATACGTTGGTCTGGGAAATAAACAAAAAATAGAATGGCGACACACTTTTACAACTATTTCGGGTTTTATTCCACAAGCTACATCCGGTGTAAATTTGTCAAAGTTCATTGCGGGCAAGTTTTTTTTTCCTAAAATTCTGTTTCACACGTCTTCCCAGGAGAATGAAGTATGGTGGGCACTTCAGCATTCATTTCATGCCTTTGAGGCCTATATGGCAAGATTCCCAGCACAATGGATTTTTTCTGGTTCTTCAGACGGTATAGCTCTTTGCAGCCCCTACTAATCAGTTTCAATATTGTGGCGCCACTGATTAAAGAATACTTAAATATAAAAGAAACAACTTGCATGAGGGTCAAACAGCGCTTGTGTGTCAAATTTTGATGTCACAGGGGATAGTGAAGGGGGGTTAAGTTGTTTGGCTCATGTTGAAGCATTAATAGATTCAAGGGTCCTGGGGTTATGAATTTGTAGTGATGGGGGGTGTCATTTATTTAAAGGCGAACAAGCAAAAGGCAAATTAATTCCATTTCCAGTGTAGCAGGAAATATTCGTGCCGTTTATATCCTCTAAACTCGTAATGTGGGCGTAGTTTATGAAATATTGTGACAATTTTATGTCATATGGTTACTGTACTAAATACGGAACCATCGGAAACTTGAACGTTCATTTAAATGACTGATTGACGTTCAACGGAGTAGAATACAGGGCAATATTTTTCGGTTGTTCCTGTGAAATTTTTTCAATGATTAAATGTGGGCGTTATATCATTAATAAATAAACATCTTTAAAAGGGAAGGGCGTGTCAAGTGGAATTATCCTTGAAAACTGTGGGTGCAACGAAATTCGTGCGTGCCAAGCAACATGCAACATTAACAATGGGTAAATAATTTTGTTTCAAAGTATAGTTGTCCAAAGGGCAAGTGATCGTGTTTGTTATATATATTATTAATACTGGTTTATTTAATATCTATCGTAGCCGATAGGTTAAATTGCCAGAGTACATACAACAAATGTTCAAACAGAAACAAGCCCAACTGCGAGGCTACAGCTTAATCAGCACTATGTTGCACCATCAAAACAAACAACCCAAATTACAAACAACGATGAGTGGCAAGTGAGATCTTTCATGGTTCTTTGCCCATAACACAATGAAACATGAAGTGAGGGGTAATTCTGAGTTTATCAGTATACTTATGCAAATTAAATCCAGGTTTATTAGCCCCACTGAGATTTGAACCCGGGACTCTGGGTACAAAGGCAAGCTCCCTGACCAATTAGTCCGCGGCCATCTCTGTTGTAGTTAAACATCCACGGGCCACCATGAATGTTGCAGTTTTTAACAGTTATATTTATTAACTACCCTGACTGACTGCAAAATTTGTTGGTTGGTTTGTCATGTCAGATTTGGCTGGACATATTACAGTGTGAGTAAAAAAAACCCTAATTCAGGAATAAAAAATATTTAAAATAGATATTAAGAATTGTTTTTGCTAAAATGTTTGACTAGGTTATAAAGAAGGATAGACAGGCTTTCAGAAAACGGTATTTGGTCATTTGAACTTTGAGGAAGAAGTTACGCCTCATGTGTGAGAGACTTCAAAAGTCCTGTTTGGCCAGATTTTGAGCCACACAAAGAGCATCGCTTACAAGAGTAACCATGGTCTACAGCAGTGATTGAGCTACAAAACATTTAACACCAAATTATGTTAACATAGAAGGGGGAGAGAGAGTAAAGTGAAGGATTATAAAAATAATATTTTTAGTTTTTTTGTTATTATAAAGAAAATGATAAGCAAAATATGTTAAATTTCCCAAATAAGAAATTCAAGAAAGTGGGTAAGACCACACAGTTTACTTTGGTTCGCAAGATTTCATGGTTTGAACCACAACGAAACTTGGGAGCAAAAGTGAACCATAGAAAGTTTTGTATTCCACTTAAAAAACATAAGTGCGATATTGAATTTTAAGTTTTTAATTCCGATTTATCTACAGAGAACTTCAGCTTTAGAACGTTTCTTGCAAGTTATGGACAATGAGTATACTGTATTTGGCAAAATAATTACCGAAGTGTAAAAAATATCTTAGCAGTTTCATTATGCTCATGAACTGAGACATTGATATGGGGTGATATTCAATAACTGATCTATTATGGATTGAAACAATGGTAATTTAAGTTTTTTGAAGATATTTGACTTATAATTAGTTACACAATATACCATTTTATTCAAACTGATATGTTTTGGTCGAGAAGAAATCGAACCATCTGAAGTGTAGCAGTGTGAATTGTCTTTGCTATAATGTGGTATGGTATACGTTGAAAGTCCTCCGCATTGTCGGCTAAAATCGGCCAAACTGACATTTTAGGTCTCTCCCCAAAATTGTCATAGTTTCTGAACCAAAGTCGAAAGACACCAAATAAAAATCTTCTGATAGCCTGATTATCTCTGTACACAACCAAAAAAACATGAAGCAAAAACAACGTTTTAACCTTTGAAGACAAAATCTTGTCCTGAATGTAGGGTGTTTTATTGACTATACTGTAAGGGGTTCGTATGCAGGTTTTGGTGCAAACGTAAATCACTTAACAGATTGGCTCTCAAAGCTTTGGTATGTTTGTTATACGAAATCAAATTGGGAAGAATTACGGGTTCCACTCACCGGTAAATGTTTTGGTTGGCAGGATATGTGGTACTGTCCATTATAGTAATTTTGTTGTGGCCATATCACACGTGATAAGGGCTAGGGGATATAGTGGCTATTATACAGAAATCAGCATTCAGGTTATCACCAGTACGCCCGGTGATTTAGAGTTTTCATGAGTCAAAATATCATCGCATACTATATAGATAAGGCGCTTTCATTGGGGCATCATTTCCCCAGGCCACTTTGTGAGTTTTGTCTTCTTTTTTGGATTGGGCTTCAATTCGATGATCGCCGTCTTGCATTCACCATTCCACTTTTGGCTTCATTTCCACGCGGCAATGGATGCTGTGTATCACAATTCAAGCCAGGCCCTTGCTTGTTTTTTCAAGATTTTTTAGAGTTGGGTGCTCCATTGGCACCGGACGAATTATATGTCCAACCTCATTTAGCGCTTACGTAGGTCCTCCTTATCAATTCCGTGTTTTCAAACGGTTCTGTGCCATACCGATATGTAGGGACTGAAAAGATAAGTTTGGTATGCGGCATAAGCTATCAACCGTTCTCACAAATCGAGAAATTGCAATGCTAACTGGTTCCTTATCATCGTCTGCAGGGCAATCTCGCGAGGCAGGGCTTTCCTTCGTGTTTTGATTGAATAACATGTGCGCCTAAACAGCATGGTTTTCAAAATTTAATTGTCCAAGGTGCCAGCTGACTGCAAATGGCAAAGGTGGGCTTATATTTTTGCTTTATTTGAGGAATTCCTTACCCCAAGGCAAATAAAAAAAAAAGCATTTGTGCAAATCGTCAAATAACATGGTATAGATTTTTCCACCTATTTCGTGGCAATAGTATTGTGGGGGTCATGTTGTGGAAAATCGATAATACTCATGTCGGATACCTGCAGGAGTATCATTATATATAAAAAACTTCTAGCTAGTCATGGGGCTCATCAAAGTTGTGAAATCTAACCACACTATCACATTCATTTGAATTGGGCCACCTGGCCCGCTCCATTACCTTCTATTGTCGCCTATATTGCGTTTGCGTTGTTTTGAACTTTAGGCTCACTCGTCATCTCTTTGCATTTGAAGCCTTTGCCTTCATTGTCAGGGAATTAAGGGAAGGGAGGAGCGCTTTAATCACAACAACTGGCAGTGAGAAGATCGGTAACTTTTGATTTAGTGGAATGGCTCGTGCAAATTTTACCGTCATTTTGCAAATCGGCATATGTGGCAACCGCGTTAATAGCAGTCCCCCTTCTTCTAGCTTTTTTTGGTTTGTAGTGTAGGGAATACACGTGTGCATCCATGAATGCGTTAATCTCTCAAATTTTTGACTGTTCTGGTTATTTTATTTTTGAAATCAATTTTATCACGTGCCTTTCGTTTTTAAACTGCGCAATTCGGCAATTCCACCCTCATAAATTAGATTGTTGTGGGTTTGTACATGTATGTGTTTCTGCATGCCATGAAACATTATCTCAAAATAGGCGCAGGTCTTGTATCGGCCTTATTGTTAATTCATTTGGTGCGTGGTTTTGGCAGATGTAAGGTCAGAATTACATTTAGGATTTCTCGTTGGTTTTGCCACCTCACGATTTTTTCTCTTATTATTACTTTCGAGTGTGCCTGGCGACTAAATGAAATGCAAGGGTTTGACGTTGCGGGCCATGAAAATAATGGGTCGTTGGAAATTTAATGTTTTTCGGCCTATTAGGTCTTTCCCTAAATTTATTTCTTTATTTTATATATCAATTCCATGTCAACATTACTCTGCTTTCTTTTCAAAAATGCAGGTGTGTGGCCTTTAAGCATTTTTACATGCGCTCGCGTGAAAAAATTAGTCAAAGCCTGACAATATATTTTGGCAGCACTTTAGAGTTCAGTTTTTGTTATTTCTGTCTTACTTGATTTAAATATCTTACATGTCATTTTGCAAGTAAGTTTTTGGTTAGACTTTACGTGTAGGATACAGATGAAGTGAAGTAACGGGAAAGTGTGATGTACATATCAGGCAAAACATAAAGGTCCTTGTGGAATCTAAACCTCCCAGTCGATTATTTTTTGGTCCGATAGTTATCTCTGTAATATATAAAAGTGTATGAACCAGGGGCGGGGAGGTCGGGTACAATTGATCTCAATGACAATTGCTCGCAGGTTCTCAAATATTGGATAACCACACATATTCAAGAACTCCCATGTTTTTCAACCCCCCATTTGATGTCGTCCTGGTTGGTGCTGTTTTGGTTGATTTTGGCATGACGTTAATCGGGTGCTTTTGTTACCGAGCCTCGTTTTTTCTTCAAATTCCCTGTGGAATTTCTGCGTTCAACGCGGCTAGTGTTGGGTTTCTGAATATTAAAGTTTTTTTTTTTTTTTTAAGAAACAGGGGGGGGGGTTGTGTATTTTTGTGGCCAAAATTTCTTTTGGCGGAAAAATGCCTTGAAATTTTGATAATATTCTGATGTTTATATTTATATGTCAGCCATTAGGAATTTAAGACAAATTGTGGAGTTAGGAATAACTGGCATGGCCAATTGTACGGTCGATGGCAATTGATAACTGCGTTTGGTGCTCTTCCAGGATATTCTTCTGCCATCCAAGGAGGTCTGGATACAGATATGTATCGTAACCTTAAAAGGCTTATAGGCTACAATATTGTCAGACCAGTTAATATTTATCAATTCGGTTCATTTCTGCATGTATGCAAATGATTTGTTTTGATAGCAAAATAAATTTGACCTTGTGGTCCGCATGTCCGTGTCAGTTGCCCAATCGGGTGTGTGAAAATGCCTCTATTTCGTAGCTCTGTGGACAAGTGTCCACAGAATATCTGCCAAATCTCTTTTCAAATTGAAGTTAGAAAACTGGAGATATTGCGAATAAAAAATTACACCATCGCGTAAAATTCGAAATTGGGAAGATGGGAGGAAAAGAGGGAAAATAGCCAAAAAATGACATTTTGCGTGTTCCAAAATGTTTAACTTAAAAATAATTTTCAAGAAATAGATGTATTGAACGTTGTAACATAATTTCTCTTAGCCAAAGATTTTTTGCCAAAAAAAAATGGAAGTTAAATGGATATTTTTACCTTAAAGGTAATAACATCTATACCTTGTGAACATTTTGGCATAATATCTGTCTGTGTACTATTAAATTAAGATAGGGGTTCAAGGTATATTTGTATTTTGTAGGACACAATGGAGTTTTTAAAACAGAAGAGTTTATTAGGCAAATAACTGTTAAACTATACTCGTAATTGAAAACGTTGGACAAGTAGATGAATTATGGACTCTTATTGGATACGAGAACAATGCACTATTGATGCCTTTACGTCGAAAAGAAAAGAACTTGCAATGCACAAACAAAAACAAAGAGAGAGAATTGCACAAATATAAATGCTTATTGGAAAAAGAAAAAGTGGAACATTGAATTGAAAAGTACATACAAATTCAAATGCAACAAAAAGAAAGGGAAATGGAAATGAAAAAAAGGAAAATAAAATCGGAAATGGAACTGAAAGAACAGAAAAAGCAATAGCAAAACTGAGATGACAAACACATGATGGTCATTGCAATGAATGAAATGGAAAAACAAAACGAGATCGGAAGCTCAACTGGCGATCGACAACGTAAGGTAAAGACAGGCTAGCCTTGTCAGGTTCTTCTAAGCACTCTGGTTTTAATTCGAGGAATCCGCATGGTTCCAAAATTTTAAGAACAAGTAGACAAGTATTTCTTAGAGAAATTGCCACTAGGGGAGCAAGGAATTTGTTATTACTTAAGTTTTGTTTGTTTGTTGTTGTTGTTTTTTTTTTTGTTTTGTTTTTGTTTTTGAAAGCCCGAGAAATATATTTGACCATGTTATTTGACCGATGTATTCATTTTGATAAGATTAAGTAGACAGTGCTTTAATATGAATAGGTACCAGAGGCAAAATGACGAGACACGTGTAGAAATTGTCCGTGTAAAGGAGTTTGGCTTCTCTCATCTGGATGAAAGCAAAACGATAGTATGCATGAAGTATGAACAAAGCGTGAGCTGAAAATCACAAGGTTTTAACTGACATTTGGTAATTTTGAGATTCAGACCTTTTAAGTTTACCAAAACAATATAAAAGAAAAGAAAGTAGGTCTTTTAAACAAAATTATATTTTGAAACCCTAAACATATTATACATTTTAAAGCTAAATATAAAGGCTCGGAGAAACTGGCGAGCATTGAATTAAAAAAGACGAAAAATACACGGTCTCGAACCCGGTCCTCTCGCTTACTAGGCTTGAGATGAATCCACTGGACCACAGAGGACTGTGTTTACGTGGACACCCAGGGGAGGGCGGCCAAGAAATCCCAATTTCAGACGTCGCCATTGGTTTAACACGTAAAAGCGAAATCTTGACGAAAAATTCAGATTTTTTATATGTTGTCAAGGAATAATTTCTTATTCCAAAAACCGTTGGAGTTGAAGAATCAACTCCACTGGAAGGGTTATTTCTGAGTTTTTTTTATAATAACGACGAGGACGAGGGTCCGTATGTAGGGCATTGGAACCCCATGACCGACCCACATCAAAGCACCCAAATTGGTGTGTGGTTTGCACTTCCGTATTGAACTGTAATTTCTTTTGACATTTTTGCGTGATGGTGAATTGCCATAATGAATGAAGCGTGGCCGTCACCGCCTGGTGGACACCGGAGAAGAAGAAGAAACGAAGCTCTGTACTTCTGTCTTATTGAGAGGGTTCAAGCGGCCGTAATTTATATTTTAGAAGGGAAGGGCCTGAATGCATGATTCTAACAGAACCTATGACGAAGCGAAACTCAATCAACGCACGGGAGGATCAAGTAAATGATACAACCCGAGAAAGTGATGAGACAAATTCAATTGATTGAGTTTCGCTTCGTCATAGGTTCTGCTAGAATCATGCATACAGGTCCTCCTCTTCTAAAATACATTTTAAAGCTTGCAGTTATCAAAAGCTAAAACTTCACTCTCCTCTTGAAAAACAAGAAATCCCACGAAAATGAATTATCACAAAAAACGAGAAGTTTTTAAGCATTTTGTTAGAGGTATTTGTTTCACTTTCAAGTGATGTTGTAGGCCTATATCCAAAGGTCACGTTATTGAGCTAAAAGTTCATTTTTAAGTTAAATTTGTGTTTTTCTTTCCTATTTTGGCCAGAATTCGTGTAAAAATTTATCATTTCTATGTTTTTTAGCCAAAATTCAAATTTTCCTATACTTGTGTACACAAACCTGATTCACCAAATCTGCGGAGGGGCACCAGCATTTTGGAGGCCATAGACGCAAGAGAGTGACTGGAAATGTGATGCGAGTTTGGTGATTCGTAGCTAAATAAAACAATTCTGGTCACCATTATGTTCAAACTTTGGTTATTTTGAGATTTGAGCTTGTACGTTGGTGTGATATGGTTGTACTTCATCTGTGAGAGGTTTAAATAGTGAACGTAAACATGCTCCTCAAAGTTGCCCTTTTTCCCAGAGTTGGAGCGAGTCCGGAATCGGGACTCGGACTCAATCGTGAGTCCGAGTCCGAGTCCGGGACTGGACTCGGACCGGGACTACTCATGCTTAGGGGAATCGGACTATGACTCGGACCTCAGGCTCCCTCCCAGGGACTCGGACTCAGGCCCCATGGACTCGGACTCAACCCCAGTGGACCCGGACTCGGACCTGCTGGACTAGGCCTGGGACTCAAACCCAGTGGACTCGGACTCAAAAATGAGTACGGCTGAGTCCGCTTAAGAAAAAATTCAACTTTTTATCCAAATTACAATGAAAATGTGTGAGCTAGCATACACAAAAATGCTTTTATTGTTAATTATGCCACAAACATGTTTTTATAATTCAATTTAACAGTTATTTCAAAAGTTACATTTTTAATGTTTCTTATTCAGAGCGTATTTTCGTTTTCACTTTGGTCTTCAGATTAGCTATTGTGATTATTATATCCTCCTACCCTACTCCCCAAAGCCGTTTTCATTTGGCAGTGTTCATTCTGGTACCGCTTCAAATCCTTCAGTGTTAAAAGTCTAGCCAGCCTCACAAACGTCACCACAGCTACACGTAGTGCATCAATAACGGGCTGCATACTACCGCCGTCTCATAAGAGTGTGCACCTGCATAAACTGCCCAGCCCAGGATTTGTCATGGATGGCCTACTGCGCCCCAAACAACCTTAACTTTTTGTATGAACTAACTAGCGCTATTCTAGATTCGTACATAATATTATTTGTATGTGTAAATAATATACTCGCGTTCAATTTGCCCAATTATGCGGGACGCACGTTATATACCGCACATAGGGTTAGCATGAAACTAGAATATATCAGATACTTGAATTTTCAAAAAAGAAAAAAAGGTTGAAATTGAAGGATTTGAATTATAATATTTAAAATTAAATGTTTTTATTTTTGCAATAAAATAGGACTTGATGAAATTTATTTCTGGTAATTGGACTAGTGATCAGGATGCGAGGGTAATGCATTTTAGACCATAAATAAATGTTATTTGAAAAAGAACGACACTCTGAATCTTTTGTGGACAGGTTACAAGCACAAGCATTGCATGGTTTGGCCAGCCCAGGAGGAGGAATGTTGCACCTCGTTTCTAGATGCGTAATTGATCAACGCAATCATCTGTGCTGCTTGCGCTTACAGAGGTGTGCATAACTCCTGTCAAAAGTAAAGTAATGTCAATCCCATATAAATGTTTATATTAGACGATTTAGGGGGTCCACATGAATTAGTCAAGCCAGACTCAAGCCCACATTCTCTGGAATTGGACTCGGACCTCACGGACTGGACTCGGACTCAGACATGATGGACTAGGACTCGGACTCATGCTTAGTGGACTTGGACTCTGACTCGGACTCAAGCCCGATGGACTCAGACCGGACTCGGACTCGAGGCTGATGGACTCGGACTCAGCTTCGAACTCCATGGAGTCCGGACTCGCTCCAACACTGCTTTTTTCATAGACTACTGTGTTACATTGAGGTTTGGTGTATAACCATTAGACCATCCCATTTACATAAACACAAAATGACTTCCGAATGAATTCATTTGCACATATATTTTGTCTTGGCACTTAAGGAGTACTCTAATTAAGCAAATTGTATGGGTTTGGATGAATGTTTTTTTCAGTTGAGTTTTAAAAGTATTTTTGTTTGTAATTGTTGTGATGGATTCTGAATGCATATGCTATAAAAACGAAGCGATCATAATGATAACTGTGCAGGAAGGTAACTATAAAGGTGTGGTATCATGGAAATGGTGGAGTGAAGTAATTTTTAACAGACGAAAGAAAGAGTGAGCAGGTTTAACATACAGGCTGCTCATTTTATACAGCTGTTTTATTCCTTGTTGTACCTCGAATATCTCAGAATATCGTACAAAACGAAACGTTATATCAGTGAATCGGCTCTGTTCTTGCACTAATGTTTACATATTATGACATCAGCGTAGCATACATTTTCAGTCCAATCAGGCGGTAAAACAAATGAAAACGAATGGCACATTCTTCCAAAGAGGGATGTAAGCTAATTATTTTTTAAATTTATAGTCTGGGTCCATTTGCTTGTCCGTTTACTTCCTTAAACAAACCTGGCACTCGGCAAACGAAAGTCACACATAGAATAAGGTGGTCTATCGTCCCTTCTTCAAAAATGAATACTTATTTCAATCATAGCTGTTGTTTTAGGCGAAATAAAAGCTAAAATAGGTGCACTCAAAATTGAATTTCATGTTAAGAGCAACAAAGTCGTAATCGGTAGATACGACTTTGTTGGCCCTACACGGAAAAATCATGTGTAGTTACGCCATTTTAATTAGACTAATAACTTTTTTAATTAGTCGACTTAATTGGGAAATACAATATTCATTGTCATCGTGTGTTGTATTTTTTTCAATCGAACACTCACAACTGAATGAAACACAACAATGCTTCTCCTGTACATCATGAAAATGTAGATACGACTATGTTGCACTCACGTGACGAAATAATAACTCACGATACAAATCTTATGCACTTGCTTTATTTCCTCAACCCGAACTATTTTTAAAATACATCACAAAGTATGCCTCTCTTTTACGTAATTACAATCAAAACCGTACATCGTGCAATAGGCCGCCGTGACGTAACACATCAGTTCGTCACAAACCGCAAAAATAGCATTTTCCAAATAAAGTAGAAAAGAAATAGTCGTACAGTAATGAAATGTGGAAGACTTAAGAAGACCATGAAACAATTTGGCAAAAATGCATGTTAGGGCTAATAATCATCATTGCGCAAGGCTATTTCTTATATGCCTATTTGATGCGTAAACACTGGAACGTTTCATTGGAACAACTGAAATAATATTTACTACTTTTAACGGGCAGTGACACCAACTATTCATGATTTAAATGAACAACATCAATCATTTGAGTTCATAAAACGCGCTGAGTTGTACAAACTACACATTTAAGCTCACGTTCCTTCAACTGTACTTTGAAGAGACTCCAGCGCATGCGTACAACTTGTCCACTTGTCGAAAGAAGAATCGTTTCCGGGAGTTGTTCACGTAGCCTCATGCTTGTATGACCGTGGTACCGGTGTTTTTAAACGAAAACAGAAGGTGAAGAAGAGCTCCTCCTTTTATAATTCTTTTCCTTTTATATTTGCTTGATATTGAAACATCTGAAGCGTGAAAAATAAGTGGCAAGAATGTTCGCATCACGAGCAGTCCCGTAGCTATGTAACGCTTCTTCTTCTTCGCGTGTCCACATGTCATTAGTCATGGTCTTGTGGTGGTGTCCGGATTCATTCATCCGTAGCCTAGCACACTTTATCGTCCTTTATTTCTTAATATATAACATGGGCTAATTTCTTAGTTTAAAGATTTTGCTGTGCATGTAGACTCATGTAGAGTATCAGCTCAGTCACATTGCTATCCAATGTAGGATTAAGTTTTTCTGAAGACATTTGGAGTATTGTTAAAGCATGCTGAAGGGATATATTTCCACTGCTTATTATGAGTTGTTATTTAAACTTGTTTATGATACTTTCACCAGATTCGTTTGGAGTTTGGACGCATTACGACAGTCCAACTAGAGCCAACATTCTACATTCCACTAGACATTCTACCCAAAGCTACTTAGTTATTGAGGGTAAAGACGACCAGAAGGCAAACAAATCCGGCATTTGGCCACCCTTGAAAGGTAGGAAATCTAGGAATGCAGTCTAAACTTCAGTTTTGTCTTCCTTCATGGTATTTTTGGGAGCTGCCGAGTAGGCTGGAAGTGACTGTGTTGTGTTGCAGTGGCATATCCTGGTGATGTTTTTCAGGGGAGGTTATTTTCCCCATTTTATATAATTTCGCCCCTTTCCTGCAGCCATGGTATGGTCCTGTGGCGACCAAAAATGGGTTTGGGGCTAATAGTTGCATAATTATGATCAGCAATAGCAAACAACAAGGCCAGTGGCTGTTCTTTCCCATTCCTTTATTCCCCCATTTACAGTTATGATTCTTAAAGTCTAGCGTTAACTTTCTACTCCTTTATACATTCCTTAAGCTTGTTGTCAGGCCCCTGTTATAATGAATTACCTCTTTACATATTTGTCTGATTGCTAACTACAACAAAGTGACGTCTGCTAAAATGCAAGGTCTTTCATCTCCGTATATGGCCCATTTATATTCTGTCAATAGCATTGCAATACGGGTATACTGCCAAACAAAATAATCTCAATGGAGTGGAACATCTCACAAGTTCAAATTCGCAAAATATTCCAGATGATTGTATGAGGGAAAATGTATACTTTTGTGTATGGATTGCTGAATTTTAGGCTAATTTTAGGGAAGACAGAGGAGCACTTGTAACTAGAAACTTAAATTAGGGCTCCATCCCAAGGACCCAGTGCACAGCATAGGACTATTTAAGGGTTGCTAAGTTGTTACTTTCAATTACTGCCTGATAAATTCAGTTCCAGAATTAGACGTACTGAAAAGTACTTTCTTGATCCACAGTTAATCACCCCAATAAAGTTCATATCTTCACTTTTTGCAGGACAACATAGATTCACAGAGTTAGTGGTCGTCAAAGCCATCATTGATTATCTAAATGACGACAGCAGTGCATTTATCAAAGAAGTTTCAGGTAAGTAATACAATTCATAGTAATTGATATCAATTTGCCTAACTGACTTCCGAATACTCCTACGGTATTGATAGTTCAAGAATGGAATGTGAAATTAGATGTTTAAAAGTTACATTGGGGAGTGTTTGAGGACGGATTTGAATGGTGACTTATGTTATTCTAAGTTACTATATTAACCAATGAAAAGTTGACGTGTGATTGTGTGAAGGTCCAAAGTTTTAAATCCAGAGTCACAGCTTCACAATAGTCTTGCAATTAAGCCGAATTATTCATGTTCACAAAACCTTACAAGTTGGTTTTTCCTGAAATACTGTTGCCAGGTTTTGCACATAATGACGGGATATTAACAGTTTTTTGGATCACTCAATGTGAAGAGCTAAAAACTTCATTTTGATGTGATCCTTAAGACTAGTTTA
The DNA here is from genome assembly GCA_023653785.1 of Ophioderma brevispina. Lineage (NCBI taxonomy): Eukaryota > Metazoa > Echinodermata > Ophiuroidea > Amphilepidida > Ophiodermatidae > Ophioderma > Ophioderma brevispina. The sequence continues at coordinate 7,164 of JAMKCH010019973.1, read as the reverse complement.
CATAGTCACTGCGCAAAGTCAGACAAGTTTCTCCATTCTTTGTCTGTCCACAGACCGCCATCAGGAGATCCCATATTTTTAAAAATTAGGCTATCTGGTACCGTCAAATTGTACACTACCATTTCAGAGCAGGTGTATTGCAATATTCAATAAAATATTGGCACAGAATTTGTGAAGACTAATTTGGATGTATCTTGGTCTTTCCACATGCATATTGCCCTCCCTAAAACCCCCCCCCGGGACTTTGATGGATTACATACCCTCCTGGTAAGGTGGTAGTTTTTGTGAACTTAATCATGTTGCGGGACTCAATTCCATCGTGTAGGTTGTACAGTGGCAGTTACCGTACTTCCAGTGGCTGTCTTAACGAAATCGTACGAAGAGACCATTTTTACACATAAAAGGACCAGTAATTACACTGGCAAAATTTGTTGTCAAATATTTGACAAAATAATTAAAATAATTTGTTCATTTTTATAGGAAGCGCCAGATTTCCACCAAAGATTAACTATGGGGATAACGTGTTGGGTTTTCCCCCATCAATGGAGATCATTAGAAGCAACAAAAGAGTTTTGGCAGGAGAGGTGGTATTGGAAGATTTGGACATGTTCCACAGACCTACAGCAATGCTGTTGGTACTTATTTACTGCCTGAACTTTAGGTTACCCAAAGGCTATCAAATACTTCTTTGAGGCCATGCAGAACAATTTTTTCATTAAGCTCGACGATGGAAAGAGTCCAACTCCAAAGTGCATGTTATTGAGAAGCAACTTCTCAGCAATAGGTTTATATAAAGTGGTCATAAACACAAAGACGTCAGTAAGAAAAAACTTCAGAAGCTTGTCATAACCCTTGAAAGCTCATACAACTTTATACTTTGGGGTGGTATCACACAAGTTACTTGATTAAAATGACAGTACTTCTGAATAAATAAACGAATGTGCTACTGCGTGCACTTAACTTAAATGTACGGTTTTTATTAATTATTTTCAAAAAATATACGCTTCGAAAACATCCACGAAAGAAAGTTTGTTATCCATCATTGAGCCCAACGAAAGGATCATTGGGTTCCAACTGAAAATCATATTTTCTTCCTTTGGGTAATTTTATTCAATTTACACTGATTTTCATTGACTAACGACAACAAACTGGGTCCAGGTGAAATGACTTTTTACTCTGAAACTTTGATGACAGTCCCATTCACATTAGGGGCGCTTCAAGCATGTTGAAAACAACAATATTATTGTTCTTGGACCTTACTTTGATTCCAGGTGTTTGAGCGTCATTAATGCATGGGTATATTGCCTCGTGTGAATACCGATATTTTTAATATAGGGCCCTGTCTGCTTTATAGTCATTGTTCGGAACAAAGCAATCATACAGTGTCTTCATGTAATTTAGTCCATTCAAGTTAATGCCGCGTGACACCTTGCATATCAACTCGTTTGTATTGCAACACAGTTCTGATTTGATCCTGTTGAACAAAGTGGTATTATCATTTCATACATAGCGGACAATATTGATCGTGAATAGCTAGCCTCCGACTTTTACTCCCTACAAAAGTAGGATTCATGGAACCTTCCACAAAAAGTAATTACTAATGGTACAAACCTTTATTCGCTCTTTGGAAAGAGTGTAAAATACCAGATTTCAATAGAATTTAAGGTTTAAAATGTACCATTCCCTATGTCATGTAAAAAACTTCGTAGGTCCAAGGGATACCGAAACAACTTTCTTTCGTGATTAGTTCGACGTGCGTATTTTTTGAAATAATTAATAAAACCCGGGAAGAAAAGGGGGAGGGGACTCTAATTTAAGGAACAGACCGTAGGTACGGTTGTGAGAATGACTCCAAGGGTGTGGAGATTAATACTGTGAAGCTTAGCACTTCAACTGAAACTTGAACAAGAGAATGTATACTCTATTGATAAGAAGTGAAGTAAATGTATGTATTGTAAATGACGATGCATATTTGCTCTAAATGCAAATGAGTGAATTTCACTCTTTGGGAGTGCCTGCAGGTTCCACTCCAAAAAGAGGTGGGAAATTTTCATACCTTAAAAAGAAACTTTTTGGCAAATTTGGATCTTGATAATTGACAAATGATATCATTTTATCATTTGTTAAATTATCAAGAGTAAAAGTTATCAGAGTGGGCCCTGTAGTCAATCCAAAAGAGTGAAATTCACTCTTCGTCATTTAGAGATACAATTCATTGCCACTGTCATAGAGTAATCTACTGAATAGGAAAGTTACTTTTTTAGAACCTGTTTATGCAAAAGGGTATCTATGAGTGCATCTACTCTCTAATCAAAAAGTGAAAATCACTCCTTAAGTGAAAAAGTATTTCACTAAAAAGAATGACCTTTCACTCTAAAAAGAATTGATATCTCACACATTTAACTCTTTCAGAGTGAAATTTTCACTTAAATCAATTAAATAAAAAAAATTCATTCTTTTAGAGTGAGTTTTTTACTCTTTTAAGAGATTGGTCCTCTCAATTGGCGCTTTCGCGAGTGACAGTAAATTTCAATAAAAAAATAATCGCTCGAGAAAGAGGCAGTTGAAAGACCCATCGTTACAAGAGTTAAAATGTTGCTCTTAAAAATGTCACTCTTTAAAAGAGTGAAATATCACTCTGACAGAGTTGAAATTTCACTCTTGAAAGATAAGTGGGTGAGCTATAACTCTTTGAGTGAAAGGTCACCTTTTTTGTGGAGTGAAATACTTTTCCCTCTGAGGAGGAGGAACTATCACTCTTTTTCATTTAGAGAGTAAATGTCAATTACAGCTATCTTTTCCTCAAGAGACATGAGGATATTTCCAGAATAAAGCGCACCCAATTTTTGAACAACGGTTTTTTGCATATTTGGATGCTTACCAATGTATTAATCACACCTGAAGTGATTAGCTGAATACGACGGTTTAGGTAATAAGATGAGATTTGGTCCTTTCTTATCTTGCACGACAGAAAGTCAAGCATGGTTTTCTATGGGGACGAGTGCAGGGCATAGCCGGCAAGTTCAAAACAAGGTTTGCAGTTTTATTTTGTACTTATTTTGTTCAATAACCTTCGAACATTCTCGGTAGGTGGTCTAGGGCCACCTCTCCAATGAAAATTGAGATAAATCTGTATCCTAAAAAAACCCCTCCTGTTCACTTTAAGATATGTTGCACATATCCATGTACTAAGTGCTTAACACTCATTCAGGTGTGAATGTATTGGAAAATTTGAGGACCATTTCCCAAAATGCAGACAAAGTAATTCATATGATAAATGTTGATGTGTTAGTTATTGCATGTACCCCCTTATTATTCTGTGACACAAATTTGTGCCTCACTGCTGATCGTTCGTAACATGCCATTTATTTGTACATACGTTCAATCATATTTATCTCTTCAAGTCTTGCTTGGAGCCCAGAGGGTAGGGTGCACTCCCCTGCATCGGCTATACAGGTGTACTGCCGTGATCACTCCTTTTAAAGAACACTTGGCACATTTGAAAAATAGTGCGCCCTCAAGATTTTTCAAAAATCGATATTTTTGCATGTTTAAAGCTTTTTATTACAAAAGCCCTCACCCGAATGATTAAGACAAATCAGCTTCCGTGGGTGAACAGAACGATTTTATAATTTAACTCGCCGGCGACGGTTTCATTCAACAGACGACGAAAATGGCGTTAACACAATAACACCACTCCGTATGCAGTTTCCACGCTATGCACACTGTTTTACCGGTCCTACAACCTTTGTGGTTTTTATATCAGTGAGTACGAGTCAAAAATATTCATGTAATATACACAGTTGTTTGATTAAAGTTATGGAAAACTTAAAATGGCCTACAAATTACCTGGATTTCTTTAGCCTCATATCATGTCCCCATTTGGGGTAGTTATTTTTATGTGTAAACTATATCTCTGTTTCTTCCAATGGCCTAGAGCTAGACTATCATTTGCGAGACAATTGAAGAAATTTCATATTTTGTGAAAATGTGCCAGGGCCGCTTTTAAATCCCTTCTGCAGTTCCAAAGATTCAGATTATCATGTTGCTACGCTAGCTTTGTTGAGTCTGAGGGCCCAAATTGGCAGTTTAGTGAGTTTGAAAAAAACATTTCAGGTTCCCAGACAATCAAAACCATTCCTTATACCCAAGCTGTATCTAAGAACGTTGGTTGCACAAACCTACCAAAACAAAAGGGGAGTAAGTTGCCCCTTAGCCAGTGTGAGAGTAAAAATTTATTAGATTGTTACTTTGTTGAGAAAAAACCTAAATTATGGAAAAATAATGTAAGAAAAAGTTGAATTTGTGAAGTCAAACTTTTTAAAACAAGGTAAAGTTTTGTAATCATTTCCATTTTGAAAAATACTTTGTGAAGGAGAATTTCCTACTGACATTTGATCAATCATGGCTCAAAGACGTTACATATACTTTCCAATTGTTCTGGACAATGTCGGAAAGAATTCTGTAAAACTAGATTAGTTTTTGATCTAAGAAGTTTAGAGAGTAACTGCATGGGGGCCTGGTGGCAGAACATTGGTTTTTCCGATCCCCATCTGTCAAATATGTCGATCTTGAATTATTCAAGTATCTATGTTAGTCTTTGAGAATGGCAGAACTTTTAAAGATTTATCAACACATTTTTCAAGACCCTTCACCCAAATGACCATTTTCAATCGATGAATACATTTGTGTTTTATGATTTACAAATCCAAAGAAAAATGTTATTTGAGAAAGTAAATTACAATGTGTTTTTGCTCTTGACAACTGATATTTGTTTTGTCTTTTAGTGCGAATCGAAGAAAAATGTTACATTAGGGATTAATAAAGAAATTACAGGAAATTAAATAATTATGTTTGGTTTTTTATTTTGTTTGTCGTGAACCAAAAAGTATTGGAATCAAAGAAACACGATTTTTGAGGAATCCATGTTAGAAATTAGGTAACACAGAGCATTCAGTGTTTTTGCAAAGTTATTATATTTGAATTGAATATGTTTTGTTTCCACATATCATTTATATATAGAGCATTATACGAAACGAAATAATTACATTTATAAATACGAAAGTAGTAAATTTCTTACAAATTGATTGAAAAGGTCTCTATTCTTAACTTATATTCTATATTTGTTAGGGCGTTTGTTATAAATAAATTTAAAAAACTAAAAAATCTTAAAAAAAAAAAAAAAAAAAAAAAAAAACTGATTTTGTTTTTCGAAAACAGGTTGAAAATTTATTGCAAAGAACTTAAAAATATAATTCATTGTAATCTTATATGTAAATGGAGTAATTTATACAATATCTTTAAATTGTGTTTTCTTCTATGTATTGGATGAATTATAATTAATACAAAGTGTGTAGACTAAGGTGGAATTCCTACTCAAAAGAAAAACGAATGGATAACAAAACTGTGTTTAAACTGTTGAACACAAACATCTGTGTAATAGCAAAATAAGAACATGAAAAAATAATAACCACGATTTATTGTAATGTGTTGATAGTAGATTCAACCCCATCGTGTCACCATAGTAACAAAAAAAAAGTTTTGGACAGCGTCGATTAGTTGGGATAGGAGGCAAAAAATGAAATACATGGTGGGGCGATTCCACCTGCTTCATGAATGCTCTTTTGTGTTCCTAGTATCCAAAACACGGGCGCCTCAAAAGTCATTAACTTTCAACTAACCGATTCTTGTGAATACACATTGGAAGCAAATACAAGTAAACGTTTGGGCGTTAATGTAGCTATAAAGTGGCTTGACGTTTACTTGAATGCTTTAAAGCGGAATATCATAGGATTTATTTTTTCTCTGCTATTGGAACAACACGTTTAAAATTTATGATTGAAATTTTTTAATTTTCCACCCAATGTCCACGCCCCTCATTCAATGCCCTCTGTTCGCAAAAGTACTAGAAGTGACCCGATGGGTGAAAAATTCTACTATGAGCAATACGGTGCGTCCAGATTATTATATTATTTTGGTAGGCCTTGACGTAGGTATGCCATATATTTAATTTGAATTTATTTATTCGACAGAAATTACTTAAATTTCGAAAGAATTAATTACTATTCCAAAGACGCTGCAAATGTAAAAATATATAAATAAAACTCTTTTTATTTTAATTTCCATGTAAATGGTTAAAGGTATTGATCTTTTCTCATTCTTCCAACCTCACTTTTTTTGGCCAGGGTGCCTGTTGCTGATCAATCTTGGTAGAGATTAGACTGAAAGTTTTTTTAACTATCACATGGCATCCTGAATTTATCTTCCATGTAATCCTATGGTCCTGGTTAAGCTATGTATGACATTTATTGCATCAAAAGAAAAATTTCGATTCATCTAGAACTGTGGGATTTGAGCATTTTGTAGGTGACTATTTTTAGTTCTAGATGACGCTTTTGATTATTACCACACAACACACACAACACACACACACACCATACACACACAACAAAAAGAAAACACTTTTCAAAACCTCTGGGTCGGCTTTTAACCTGCAAGTTTGTCTTCCACGATTCTTGATGGTGGTGGGGGAGTGTGTGTGTTGTGTGTTGGGGGTGTCGGGGCCTCTCCCATGTCAATTGGAGAATAAAATAACATAAATCGGCCACAAGCACTTTAAAGGGGCATTGTGATCCACTGCCTCGTCCCCCTACTTACCTAAAAATCCCGAGCTTTTTATATCATCGGAACCGTCGCCTTATTAATCCCCGTTTCCCACGCAATCTATGTGTCAAATTCGTCGAACTGTGAAAAAAACCCAATTTCGTATTTTTCTGTCCGTAACGGGATAGAACTTTCAGCACAGTAGCCTATGGATCGTGGGAATGGTGCTCATAACGCAAGAGCCGTAGGATCGGGTCAGGCTCGGATTTTGAATAGTGGGTTTTTCTCATGGGATATTTGAGTGATCAATGACTAAAAACAGAAGTCTGAAAAATCTGAAAATGCACCTTTAAGTTATCGGGTTCGGTCCATAAAAGGGTAATACTTTTTTCTCCCTTTTTGTTGTTTTTAGTGTGGCCTCCGGGCTCCATGATCAAGACAATCTATCTAGATCATATTTCTTCTGTCTTAGTATGTTTGTCATTTATGTTTTTTTTTCTTTGGTTTATTTTTGTTTATTTTTTAGTATAATTCTGTCTGTATAAGTGTAGTGATAAGAAC
>JAMKCH010019972.1:0-29884 GCA_023653785.1 Ophioderma brevispina | reverse complement strand
GGTTAAAGAAAGTTTTCCCATGTACAACCGAATGGCACTAGAAATTCCCGTCGACTGACCCGTCTCGCATAGTCCATCTAGAAGGACCCTCGCCTCGTTCCTCCCTGTGTCCATCCCTGTGACCTAGCCACTCCGCGCTCGGTGGCGAGGTCAGTGGGAAAACGAGAGTCCTTCTAGATGGACTACATGGAACCAGCGTAGTTAGCTGTGACGTCAGCGTTTGTTGATCCGCACTGGAAGACATTTTAGGGCTTTGAGAAGCAAATTTATTCGTTGGATTTTGACATGAAAGAGGTAAAAAATCTGTGATTAGAGTGAATATTCGAACTCAGGATAGTCTCAGGTATTTATAGAATTCCGTTTCGAGGGCCAAATGCTTCAAATATACCCGTGGAATGGGGGATAAACTGCGATAAAAAAAATTCTCGCAGCCTATTCATTTGTACGGTAAAGCATTTTGAATACACTTTTTCCCAGACCTCGCGCTGCGCGCTCGAGGTCTGGTTCTGAACGGACTAATCCAACCGGAGTTTCGTTTTGTCCTGACCATGACCAAGAACATTCAACAAGCATACAATCAATACAAACAAGTCAAGTTTTTCGCCTCGGCTCGCTCGACATGCAAGTTCAACTTCAACTTGAGGCTAGCCTAGCCGGGCGCTAGCCCAGCCCCGCATGCATGCCAACTCACATGCTCATTGTCAAGACCAAGTCCGACTGCTAATTCAGTTTGCAGGATGTTTTCCTGTGAGAAAACAATTGGCACTGCATATCCGATTTGTGTACGTCCATCAAAATAAAGTTTATCAATGAAATTCCATGTTTGTTTACGTGCGAAACAGCTGACCATAGGCGTAAATCCCGGGGGGGATGGGGGGGATATATCCCCCCAATATTTTGATGAGGGGGGATGGTCAATACGATCATCCCCCCCAATGTTGATGCCCGTTCATGTGTTTTTGACCAAAAATAACCTCATATTTTACCATAATAGTTTAAAAATGGTAAATTTCCGCGCGCATTTTGTTCTAATTACAATTACTTTTAACGGTTTTAGCTTCTAAATGGCAACCATTTTCGCGCGCTGCGCGCGCACATGTGCTATTAATGCATCTTTTCAGCAAACCCCAGTTCATTCAAAAAATTTTCATCAACCCCATCCCCCCCAATGTCAAAAAGAAATTTACGCCACTGCAGCTGACTCGGCCAGCTAGGCCAGTGATTCACACACATACCGCGCTAAATCTGGCCTCCATAAGCCCCGCCCACTTACCATAAAAGGGCTGAACAGCGCCCTCCCCTAGGATCACATCGCACTAGACGCTTAACTAGACGCGCAAAAATACGCACAAAAAGGTGGCTTCAATTGGCTGTCCCGAGTTTCCTCTCCCTAAATTTATAGACTCCCTGGTCATATCCCAAACAAAAATAATAGCACGTTTGATCATCGGACAAATCTACACTGAAGTACGCACGTTTTCCAGAAGTTTTACGCTATTTTTCGATATGCAATGCATTCTAAAATAAATATAGTGAGACATATGAATGGCTGAGAGTCTACTACTACCTGTGGATGCAGTATTGAAACGGTAAGTGCCGCCGACATGGGCCTTTGCATTACCCAAAATTTGATTGTCTGGTTTCAGCAGGCTGGAATAGCTTTCGTAAGTACCATACTTTCGACCACTAGCACCACCATGACCACGAAAAGTAGTAGTAACAGTACCGTTAAGCTTATTGAGGACATGGAGGACCTCGCTGATGAATGCAATGTCAATGATGATGATGTGAATGACAAACCCAGTGAAGCATCCTTAAAAGAATCTAGAAAAAGTGATGATAAACTGGCTAAAAATTAAACAGTATCATTTTCAGCAGGTCTGGCAAGTAGACAATTACCGGTACTGGTTAAGCCTTAAGGTATGATGCATCAAAAGAAAAGATGTAATTTTGTGATTTTGGAAGTGCGCATGTAACACTTAAAGTGTGCATGTAGGTTTTTGGGGTTACATGCACCAAGTGCATGCAGGTTTTTGTCCCTAAATCGAACACTGGCTTTAGGGTTGTAGTGTGAACTAAGTGCAACAGAGGCATATATATTAATATCTTAGCCATAAAAAACACTCAGGTTATGAACATTAATGCAATAATTGTTTTGTTTAGAAAAAAAATAGAAATATTTACCTTCAACATAGGTGCAACAAATGACCACATGTTAGAGACAAAATGTGGAGTTATGCTTAGCAGAACTAGGGTCATACCTGTTGTCCGATAAGGCATGTTTCACATGTCACAGTAAAGCAGTGTTTGAAATACAATTAAACGGTGCCGGGCAGGTACCTTGGCATGTAAATAATAAATAAAATGTTTACATGCACACAAAGTTCCTGGTAGGAAATAGTTTTAGGCCAAAAAAAACAATTTGTCTCCGAATTGAAAAATGCATGCAAATGCTTTTTTTTTTTTTTTATAAAAATTGTAAATGCAAAAATGCGTTTGGCTTTCTTTTTTTTTTTAATTAATCGTCATTTTTGCCCACTTTTTTCATTTTTTCGCTGCTTTCGTCTTCTTCCGCGCCAAATGTCATTTTTGTGCTGAAATTTTTTAAACAAAAAATTTAAGTGAGTAACACCTAAAAAAAAAAATATCGGGTCAAAAACCAATTTTAAAACATAATGCCGCGCGTATGTTTCTGAGAACACTTTTTTTTTTTTTCTTTTGGCCTTATCAGTAATATGTTTTGTCCCTCCGAACGAGTTCGAAACGGGGATATAAAATGAGCATCGTCCGTCCGTTCGTTCGTCCGTTCGTTCCCGTCTGTAAAAATGTTAACCAACCCATGTTGTACATGATTTACTGGAGGTTCCGTAAGGGGCGACAATGATGCACTTGGTGGCAAGACTCGGTTTATTAGTTCTTTACCTTATTATATTTGGGGCGTAAAATATGCTGATTATTCTAATTTGCAATAATTTTATGAAAAATTCTCCTGCAAGAGGCCTTGCCAAGTTGTCTTTCTGGTTTCTGTAAGGCGCTAATGAATGTTACTGGGTGGAAGGAAGCGGGGCTGAAGAGTACTCTTCACCTTGATTAGATTTTTGGTCGTATTCGGGCAAATTGATCTGCATGAGCTAATAATATCAAAAATCAGGCATAATTACTATATTTTCAAACGGTCCAAAATCGATACTCAAATTCCTGCGCTGCATGAAAGATAGCATGGCACATCTTTTTTGCAATATGAGTATGTGATATATGCGCGTAGGTATCAAATAGCTAATATATGCATAATTGCCGTAAACTCTGAAACGGTACTTCGGATATTGCAAAATTCCCTTCGCAACATTAGACTAAACAGCCATAGGTATTGCAATATATTAAAGTATGTGATATATGCAGCGTATGTGTAATGCACATGAGCTAATTAAATATGCATAATTGATGTATCTCTGAAATGGTACGTCGGACATGCAAAATTCCTTCTCTACTTGAGACTCCTTACCATAAGGGGAGGGGTGGGGGTGTTGCGGGGTGTTTGGGGGAGGGGGTGGGGGGTGTTGCGGGTGTTGGGAAGGGTGTGGGTGTTTCATGTTATTTGGGATTGGATTTGTGTTGCAGGGTGTGTGTGCTTTTTTGTTCACGGTGTTGGTGGCTGTTTTGTTGCAGGTGTGGGTGTGATTTTTGTTGGGTGGGGTTGGGTGATGGGGTTGCATGGTGTGGGCCAAGGTGGGTTGCATGTTTTGGGAGGGGGCTTGCATGCTCTTGGAGGGGTGTTTCAGTGTGTTGGGATGGGGTATGGTTTGTGGGGTGGTTGGGGAGGGGGTATTTTTGTGTTGGTTGTTGGGAGGGGGTAGGTTGTTGCCGGGTGGTGGGGAGGGGGTATGGTGTTGCTGGTGTGGGGAGGGGGTAGGGGTGTTGCTTTGCATTGCGGGGTGTGGGGAGGGGGGTAGTGTTTTGCGGGGTGTTTTGGGGAGGGGAATGTTATGTTGGGAGGGGAGTGTGTGTTGGGGAGGGGGAATCTTTTCTGGGTGTGGGGTGGGGGGTTGTGGTTGCTTGGGGTTGGGGGTGTTGTATAGCATTTATCTCATGTTAGTGATCGCGACATTCTGGCGGGGACATATTTTACAAACGCATCGCTAAATAGGAAGTTCGCCTGTTCCACTTAAGATGATGTTTTTTAAAATTTTCAATATTTCGAAGTTGAAATGGCAGGTTATTTTGTTCGATGTATCAATTTTGTGACTAACATTTACCATAACATGCATATGTGCAGGTAATAGTGAAAGCTTTTACAGCACCTCAGCCAAAAAGCTGCTGCATGTTGCATGTGGGTTTTCCACAAACACTGCAGTAAAGTGGCCCTAAGAGTTCCCCAAACTAAAAACACTATCAGTGCTTGCTAAATCACAGCCCCTTCACACAATCGCAAAACCTCAAAGAAAGAAAGATCAGATTTTTTGCATGTCATGTAACAAGGACAGGTAGCCTACATACCCTCAAATGATAGGACCAGAAAAAACCTAATATGACAGAATCAGAGCTTTTTAGTCATTACTGATTACTGTCCGTTCGGACACTTACGACAACACTACTGAATGGAGGATTTCGCGTATCCTCGTGGAACAATGCCGTTTTCTCTCTTCCCGGTCCGTCATTCTGCAGCTGGAAAGGTCACTGATAGAATTCTTCTACAGACTTTCCTTCACTTTGAAGCTATTCCTGCAAATTCAATATTTTTTCAATCATGGATAGTGTCTTTAATCATAGAAATTGTCACATTAAGGTATAAGCATGTTAGTGTAAATTCCTAAATAGCTGTATTCACTGCGCGTTATACCTAGGGGTCCTGGGTTCGAGTCCCAGTCTCGGCAGGGCCTAGAAAAAAGTCACTGGTCTACCTCTGTGAGTAATTAGATAGATGTCAGTCTGTGACAAATTTGGTGGCAGCGGTGGGATCGAAATGACTGCAATTACATAACTTGTGTCAAGGAGGCAGGAGTTTCAGGCATGGGAATGTGCCTTGTAAGGAAAGGGGGGTAATGTCACAAGGTAAACTATAAGCATGTTAGTGTCAATAGACAATGGGGAATTCCTCTTTAGCTCCATTCACTGCGCATTCAAATTAAGACCAAGGGGTCTTAGGTTTGAGTACCGGTCTCAGCAGGGCCGAGAAATAAGTCGCTGGTATACCTCGGTGAGTAATTAGATAGATGTCAGTCCTTGACAATATTGTTTTCAGAAGAACAATAGAACGTTAGTTGATATTATACTTAAAGGGCGTGTTCCGATCGTCTTTGGGACCCCCTGATTTACCCAGAAGTAGTATCGATTTTGATATCAGATGAAAGGCCTTATTTTTCTCATTCTCGTCCTTAAATTTGAGCCCTCAAATCCATTTCATTCCCAAGATATAAACAAAAAACTGCCGTTTTAGTGGTTAACCATCAATATTAGCACAGTATTGAATAGGGCTTTGCAACATGCATTATTGCGTCTACCATCAAACCGGAAGTTTGTTTCTCATGGTACTTGATGGGGTGTATGTGCAAGTGCCAGGCTCTCATATCAAGTAGGGAACACAATACACATAAATCGGAACAAGCACCTTTAAATAAAAATAGTGATTTTTAAATTTTGAGAAGTGTTTCTGATGTTACTAATTTATTGGATGGAAAAAGTTCCCCAAATTTCTGTCCAAAAGTAGACTCATTAGCAGAATCTTTTATCATGGATATTATTTTATTAAGGAGAAAAATACAAATTTATTAATTTGATATTTAACCATATGCCAATAAATAGCAGGAATTAGTGTTTTGCATTTAGGATAATATAATATCCATACTAAAATTGCTAACGTTACTGTTTATGGACAGACACATTGGACAATGGACAGACAGTGTCCATTCAATAATAGTAACACATCTAGAAACGCTTTTCAAAATACTTTTTCAAAATGTAAAACACTGTTTTCTATTTAGAAATAATATGTAAACTTAACACAAAAAGAAACTTTTTCACCAGGTCATACATCTTAAAATCCTGCCCATCAAAATGAACCAAAATTGCACACAGGATTACTTCAGTACTCTATAAAACATGTCATTGACCAAGCAGTTGCAGTATATGTAGGTAGACTATTTATAAATTTGCATTTATTTTGTTTCCAGAGCACATTTCAGAAGAGTTCTACCAGCAACCAAGCAGATTTCCCATCAGACATTGCAAGCTATGACCTTTGTCCACAGCTGTTGGGTAAAGGTTGCAATGCATCCATCTATGCAGCAAGACTCAAAGACTGTGAACAGAATTCCAGGAGCTCCAGCCTCTCTGATCTTGACAACTTTGTAGTAGTTCCCATGGAAACTGATGCAGCCTCTGACAACAGCAGTGAGGATGATTTTGTACTTCTGAGTGAAGTTGAAGAAAGCAAAGAATGTGGATCTCAATCACAAGCTACAATACCAGAGGAGGGATTTGACTTGGCAATAAAGGTATGAGAGATGCATGATTACACCCCGGATTACACTACAAATTTTCACTATTTATGGCCAGATTAATTTTGATTCTCAAACCTAGCTCCACTGAGCTATACACAGCAAATAACTGAAGAGCACAAAACAGCATAAAATTCAATTCACTAAATTACTGAAGATCACAGAATGGCACTTGTGCACTTGAAGCTGAAGATAAACACTACTTGATAGAGTTAACTACTTGAAAACACAGCACAGTAGGGTTCCAACAGGGGTAATTTACTGAAAAGCACTACAGAGCAGTGCCCAAATCATTAGGTAATTTTACTCAAATCATCCATGTGAAGTCCCTAAACAGTGACATGCTGTTTTGTGCTTCTAATTATCCAATGCAATGCCAGGCTGATTAGAGTGCAGTAATCGCCTTGAGCACAGCATTAACTATTCATACATGTGAGCAGCACAAACAGCTTGCTGAAATTCTCAAAAAGGCATAATTTCAGCCAAGAATGATGGAAGTTTCGAGAAAACCTACGTTATGCTATGCAAACAATATACACAAGCAAAATGTAAAGTTCCACACACTTTAATTTTGAATATGCCTTGTTCCCTCAATCACCTCTCGCTAACAAAATTCTTAACAATAATACATGAAACAGGCGACGAGTAAGAACGGAAGTCGTGACCTACAAGCCTGCAAGGTCACGACAAGTGTTTCTATTCTTATATAGTTTACTCGCATAACTACAGTTTTATTTCTGTATTTTTTAATTTAATAGCTAACTGCATTTCTTCCATACATAGATGATGTTCAATTACGATGTGATGTCCAATGTCCTTGATATATCCCGTGCCTTTGAGAGAGAGTATCTGCCTTTACAACAAGTACCTGATGAGCTGTGTGAGACCAGTATGTTGCAATGGGAAAATGGGTAGGTGTATTAGAGGACTATGTCTTTGCTATAACTCTGTATGCAACTACTTAAAACAAGAACATCAGTAAAAAAAATCATAGTACTGTCCAGTGACTGTGTACCGCTAACTATTATTCTTGTATTGGGGAAATTATGAGTTGAGGGACAGGAACAGATTGCCGGTTACTGCTGGTGGGACTTGTTGTCAGGTGGTACATGTGACGTTTTAGGGTTAAACCAGGGATCCTAAATAATCGGGATAGGACACTCGATCAAGAGAATGGATGCGTACTGCACACTGATCTGCATGAAATCTGTAGCTTATAGTTCGCTAGCCGTGCGTGGCGCTATTACGCTACGTCATCCCCCGGTTACGTCATGAATACGTTTATGCATAATTAATTATGTAGCTTATCCAAAGTGGTGGCGCTATCACCATCGATATCGAAATTGTCTATGGCATTTGTACACAGTGTCACCCGCCTGGTTAAACTAGTCAGAACCGTCATTGCTAGTGCTGATGCTACTGACATCAAAATCTTGTAATAATTTATGTCCCACATTAGTAATGTTTTCTTTGTCCCAGTTTTCTTGTTGTGACATGTTAGGGTTAATCTAGTCAGAGTCGTCATTGCTAGTGCTGATGATCCTGTCATCAGAATCTTGTAATAATTATGTCCCACTTCAGTAATGTTTTCTTTGTTTTCAGTATGATTGTTCTTGTTCTGCTTTGAGAATATGTTTAATGTTGTTATTCCAATCATTCACAGAAACTGTTTTAGAGCAGCATTAAACAGAGCTTTCAAAAATATAATTTTAAGGATGATACAACTTGAAGCTTGAATATTTGAAGAGTATTAATTAATATCTACCAAAATCAAACCAAATCAGCTAAAAAGTAAAATTGTTGGTGATGGTGTGTCCTCATTTTTTGAAGTGTTAAAATATGGCTTTAAACAAAGTAACACCATATCACTAATTGATAATCACTTTAGAAAGGTTGATTTATTAAACCCATAGCAATCATGTTAAGAAGAAGAAAAAGAAGTATTTGGCAGCCCATCCCAACATTGTTACCATGTACCATGCCTTTGCTGCACCTGTTGAAGTCCATGACCTGACAGAAGCGAGGGAGCTCTTCCCAGCAGCACTGCCACGCAGAATACACACAGATGGAATAGGAAGAAACATGACTATGTTTCTTGTTATGAAAAGGTACTTCAAATTTAAACTATATATAGTGTTTTATCAAATTTTCACTAATTAGTCATCATCAGCTACAAAATCAAATGTTCATTTTGCTATACATTAATTGGTGCTTTGGCACCTATAATGTGACAAGTCTGACATAATCATCTTTCACACAACCACAGTTTTTTTGATGAGATGTGGGCCTATACATAATTCTAGCAGAACCCAGAGGGTGTGCTGAGTCAATCCCACAATGCACCAGTTTTGAAAAAAATTCACCAAGGTTATGTGATCCTACAAAAATCCTATTCTTAACACATAAAAACCATGAATCTTGTACTCATTTTAGCCCACAAAGCATTAGTACTCAGGTAATTTTAGCATGGTCATGAAATGTCTTGTGGTTCTTAAACTTCTTTTTTCCCTTTAAGTACTGACATTTGTTTTGTACAGTACAATATAGGCATGTTACAATGCATTATGGGATGGTTCAAATCACCCTCTAGGTAGAACCTACATGTATGACGAAGTGAAACTCAATCCGTATATCAATTACAATATGTCTATGCAAAGATCAGCTGGTGTGTATTAGAAATCAATTAATAGATTGCCATCTCTGTTACAGGTATGACATGACACTCACTGAGTACACTCGTTCAGTAGGCTGTCAATCACAGCGTGTTGCCATGGCGATTGTTACTCAACTACTAGAAGGTGTATCACATCTAGTTGTCAATGGCATTGCACATAGAGATCTGAAGGGAAACAACATACTGGTCAGTCTGGATCCTGGTAAGTGTGGAAATGTGTTTTGGAATGATAAACAGCAATCATCATTTTGTCATGTAAGAAGCTAGGCAGATGGTTCAAATCAAGAGAAGATATCAGTAGCTTCCCACAATGCATTGCTTCTAATGGAGGTTATTGTACAGGTACTGATGTGAATCATTAGAGATGAAACATGGCTAAAATAACAGTACTGATCACAGACTTGCATTTTAAGAATGTTTCATCTCTAACGATTCATGTGACAACCTGTACAAAAATCTCCATTGAAAGCAATGCATTGTGGGATACTACTGATTTCTTCTCTTGTTCAAATCGATCACAGGGCACTTGATATAGACACTAAATTAAAGGGGGATGACCCGATTTAAGTCAATGAATTTTTCATCTTGATAGAATGGCCTTCACCCCAGAACCCCTTCTGTAAAGTTTTGCTCTGATATTTCAACCCGTTTTTAAGTGAGCTAAAAACATGATTTTATAATCCCCTTAGAGTACTGTGTGAAATTAAAGGGGGATAGCCTGATTTAAGTCTATAATTTGTTTCACCTTGATAGAATGGCCTTCACCCCAAAACCCCATCTGTAAATTTTCGCGCCGATATTTCAATCCGTTTTGATGTGAGAGCTAAAAACGTGATTTTGCAATCCCCATAGAGTACTGTGTAAACTTAATATTGGTCGACCAAAAAGGGGCACATTTTCACTCATAATATCCAAACCAAACATCCTTTAGCCCTAAGATTTCACAGGGTAAACAAGAAAAATAGTACCTTTCCTCTGATACCAAAAATTTGACCACTTCCGGTAAAATCTGGGGTCCCTGGGGACAAGGCTATTAGCGATTGGGCCATAGACCTTTAATATTGGTCGACCAAAATGGGGGCACATTTTTGCTCATATCATCCAAACCAAACATCCTTTAGCCTTAAGATTTCACAGGGTAAATGAGAAAAATAGTAGCTTTCTTCTGATACCAAAATTTTGACCACTTCCGGTAAAATCTGGGGTCCCTGGGGACGAGGCTATTAGCGATCGGACTATGGACCTCTAATGTGACATCACTTTGGCAGACACCAGTAGAACTGGCAGAACTAGCAGACAATGAGAATTTAGGCCCATGACATACTTCCAGTCGCAGCGAGCGATTTCTGCGCATGAGCATGCGTAACACTTGATCTTGGGTCAAAATTTGGTATTGCGCACGCCAATCGCTCTCTGCAACTGGAAGTATGTCATGGGCCTTAGAGCCTGAGCCTTCCAAACAATGAGGAGTGGGCAATGCAGTAATGTGCAGTTATCTTCAAGGTGGCAACCCTGGTTTCCTTAATGGCACCAAGATGGGATGCTTGCTCATACCCTAAGATCGACGGCACTGCCCATGTGCTACTCATGGGTAAGCTGCCAGTTGAGGTGTGTGTGGGGGGGGGCGTTGGTGAAGCCTCCCCCTATACGGTACTGTGTAAACTGGGTACACCATAAAATTGCTCTTATCAGTATAGTTTTCATGTTATTGAGCTAAAACTTTAAGTTAGATTTGTGTTTTTCTTTCTTATTTTGGCTGAAAATCTTGTAAAAACTTATCGTTTGTGAGATTTAGCCAAATTTCCCAATACTTTTGTACACAAAACTGATTTCATCAAATTTTTGGAGGGTGCCATGCATTATGACATGATAGAAGCAAAGAACTGGAAATGTGGGTACTTATTATGGTATCACTGGATAGAGGAGACCTATAGCTATCTATTGATACCAAAGTCAAGTTTATAGGGGATTTGGTTAAAATCACACCCCCCACCAGATATGCTTGCCAAGTGCCAATTGTTAAGTCACAATTAAAGACACTATCAGTGATTCACCCGGAAGATAAAAAATATTTTGAAATTTGTAGGAATAGTTTAAAAGTGAAGGATAAGTCTGTAGGATTCTCATAAGGTAAATTTTCCAACTGAAAAATTGACAGAAAAGGAAGAAAGTACCAATGTTCAGAGATATGAATCCCCATTCAATAACACTTGTAGTAATTGTCCGAACGGACAGTAATGACTAAATATCCGATTTTGTCCTTATTAGGCTGCTTCTAGACTTATCACTTGCAGGGCATGTTGGTATACCTATACTTGATCCAAACATGCAAAAATCTGATTTTTCATGATTTTTTTTGATTTTCTGATTTAGCAAATCACTGATAGTGCCTTTAACAGAATTTGGAATAATATCATGTCAATCTCATAACAAAATATCTTTATTGTACAACTATTATATTTTTTTTCATTTCATGCAACAGATGGCAGTAGTCCACATGTAGTGTTGGCTGATTTTGGCTGCTGTCTAGCTGATAGTGATGTCGGCCTTGTACTTCCCTACCCGTCATCTTACACTTGCATTGGAGGAAACACTGCCCTCATGGCACCTGAGGTAGGTCATATAAGAAAAAAGGTTTGTGGAGATGGCCAAAGTAATGATTTAGTATTTTTGTTGCAAAAAAGTGGGATTTGGTTATGGCAATAAGGTAGTTATAACGTAAGCAATTGGAATTAAATGTGAAAGTTAAATTTCTATTTTTAAAAGTCATCTCTTTTGGCTATAACATGTAAATGTTTTTTTTCCAGATCAAACTGGCTGAGCCTGGACCAGGTGCCTCCCTCAACTATGCCAAGTCTGATGCATGGGCAATTGGAGCCATCGCCTATGAAGTGCTAGGTCTCAGAAATCCATTTTATCGACAAGGAAACCAACCTGGACTGGACAGTGGTTCTTATCGGGAGTGTGATCTACCCTCATTGCCTGATGAAACCCATCCTACACTAGCTAGAGTTGTCAAACTGCTTCTGAGAAAAGATCCTAGCAAGGTTAGTCATCTCAACTCATACAGAAAAATGGCTGGACATGGCCAAAATGTGTAAATGCTACTGATAAACAAAAAAAAATTGTGGGCTTTGATTGTTTAAGGACAATTATTGCAAATGACCCGTAGGTGACCTATGACCTCAAATTCCTGAATGCCCCATACAACCCACTGAGCTATTTGTTTTGCAAATGCCCATCAATTTCTGTGGAAGGATAAACATTTTTCAACAATGACCTCAAGCGACCCCCTGGATAACCTTTGACCCCATTTCTGACACCCTATGACCCACTTCTGAAGAATTCATTTTGAATAACTAAGGTGACTAAAGGTGGGTTCATAACACACTAGCCTTTCGAACATGCATTTTACGCAAAGCGTATGATCATGCATCCAGTGCGCAAAGCATGTCTGAAAGACTAGCGTCGGCTGACATCTGCCGATGAAGTGTGAACCCACTATAAGGTGAATACCCAGCCATTTCTGTGGAAAAAGCATTTGTAACTTTAATGACTCTAGATGATCTTTCACCTCAAAAACCAATCTACTAATCTTCCCCACCAAGTTCCATGCTTCTGTAGCAGGATCAGCATTTGTAGTGTGGACAGATAGATGCAGCATGTTTTGTGGTATTTAATTGATTAAATATTTGTTGACATGACATTTGTGGTATTGACATTTGTGGTATTTAAGTGCACAGCAGCCGACAACATCTCGCTGAGCTATTGTTATGAGTGTCATTGTTCAAATAAGAGTCTCTTCAACAGACTTTAGTAGGCGTCTGTGGAAATTTGATATTCAGGTTAATTATAAGGTTTTAAAACAAAAATATGTGACCGGTTAGAAGTTTTTCTGTTGAACGGTTTCGGGTGGTATAAAAGGGACCATTTTAGACAAAAAAATTTCTACACGGTCATCGATTTTTCTTGGGAAATGCGAAGTAAATGTCCGTGTTTTGAAATGGCAGCAGTGCGTGACCTGATGTTGGTGTAATCCATGCACAGCGGGAGTTTGCTGGCTGCTGTGATTTAAGTGATTCTTTCTCTTTTAATTTATACAGAGGTTAACACCCCAAATAGCTGCAGACATGCTGCATCTGTCTCTTTGGCAACCAGACCAGTGGAAAAATGCATGCTGGGAATCTGGCCACCTATTGCCCACACCACATCACATCAGTAATTGGCTGCTTCATATTTCCATGGCAACATTGGACAGTCACCCCAAGGAGGTTGGTGATGAGGGGCTTTGGCAAAATGCAACAGAGTATCAGCTGTGTGTGAATTGGTTGAGCCGAGTTGAAGACTACGAATTGACCTGCGCTGTGTGTGGTTTGTATGGAATATGGCCATGGGAGGATCAGCTGTGAAAGTTAAGATGCAGGATTATCAGAGGCAAAGACAAACTTCATGCTAGCATCAGTGTGGTGCATTTCTTAGATTTAACCTTGTGGTGTATTTAATGATGTAGGTAGATAAAGATTTACATAGCAAGCTGTCCTCTTAAAGTTCTTATTGCCACATTCTTATAGGATGAAATAATTAAAGGTGCAACGAGAGATTTTGAGGCACCCAAATATTGTGTCATAATAGTAATTTCATATAGATTAGACACTCAATAGATTTCTTACCTTGTATTATGCTACAGAAATGTCTTGAAAGAGAGAAAAAAAGGTGATTTTGATTTGATTATACGAAATTAGAAATTGCAAAATTTTTGTACCAAAGAAACATTTCTCAGCTTGATCCTTTTAGATGGGAATATTTTTGATGGAAAGCTTTACATAAGGGCAAAAATCAGAACTTTCAATTTTTTTAGGGACATATGCGAAATCTCTTGTTGTACCTTTAACTGTGAAAATTAGGATCTCAACAATATCACCTGTAACCCACCTTAACAATACTTAACACAGTATAACAACCATAAAACCATTGTGATCATAAGATTCTAGCCATACATTGATCTAGCAGCTATTTTCCATTTACATTCCTCGAGTCAGTGACATCAACATCTTATGCCGGTGTTTTGCGTGTACATTTTTGCACCGCCTTTATGTGCGTACGTTAGCGTTTTGAATCAACGATTTAATGCCGTGACTGCTGCATTACACACTGACTCAAGGGCTGTCAGTATTTTGAAGTTTGGATAGCTGAACAAATACTATTACAGTATATTCATTCTGTAAAAAGGTGAAACCATAGTCAGGGACAGAATAAGGCTTGTCTGATGCAATTTAGCAGTGCAGAGAGGGCGTCAGCTCTGGACGAATTTTGCTATGATATTACACGGTCTCGAGCTATCCCCGTGCTGATTTTTTCATTCTATGACAATCTGCCAAAAATATAGCATCAGTGTCATCTTGGGTAATTTCCATGGTATCCACCCAATGTTTTCTCAAAATGTTCTCAGTGTCTCTTCGATTCCTATCTCCTTGTTCTGGGATGCCCGTAAAAAAGCATTGTAGCTTCGGATTCGAGATTAGAGATCCTCATTTTCAACCTCGTGCTTCAGATCGCAGAATTCATATAAAAGTGTGTAATCTTCCATGCGTTCTTGTTTAGCTTTCATTTCTTGAATTTCCTTCATGCACTATTTAAAGTGACAGGAGATATTTTTAGGATACAAATTTCTCTCAAATTTCACTGGATCGGTTGTAGACCACCTACCGAGAACATTTTGAAGGTATATTGGACAAACAGGTGCAAAGAAAACCGCAATACCTGTTTTAAACGGTCTGCTTATCTGTAACGTGCCATATAGAAAACCATGCTTTGACTTTCTGTCGTGCACGACAGAAAGTACTAAATCATCATCTTATTACATAAAGACGGCGTATTCGGCTTATTTACTTCAGATGTGATCTAATACATTGGTAAGCATTCCAAATATGTAAAAAACTGGGGTTGGAGAAAAATTGGGGGCGCTTCTTTCTGGAAATCTCCTCATGTCTCTTTAAACTTGTCTTCAGATCATTCACTTCCGTTTCCATTCCACTCTTCCATTTCGCTCTTCCCTTCCACAATTTCCGCCTTGAAATCATTTAAGTTTTTATTTATTCCACTTACATTGTCTGCCAAACTCTTCACGGTTCTCAAAATCTCATCCAGTTTTGAGTTATCGTTGACCATTGTGACCTGTACCAATGATGTACACATGTTGTTCAATGTTGTCAAATTTTGATCACGGAAAACAGTTGGCTGAATGCTGAACACGCTATGGAATCTGTATTCAATTTAGTGAAAATGTCGGTTGGCTGAACATGCTATAGAATATGTATTCAATTCAATGAAAACGGCGGGAGCCCAGTTGAATTGCGTGTTACTTGATCAGTTTCAGTGTGCCAGTCCTTTTGACTTAAAATAGGGCATTGTTAATTATTTTGTTCAAACATGCCTTGCCCTTACTACACATTTCAGACCAATCACGGTCCGCACTGCGCTCATTGACAAACCTTAACGTACGCACTCCTAATTCTGTCCCTGACTGTAGGGAATTATTAAAAGATTTTGGCATTTCGATTATAGAAATATTTTTTCATTTGATGATTTGCAAGCTGTTGGGTTTATTTAAAAATCTTCCATAATACTACTCTAATAAAAGACATTTAACAAAGCTGTTAATTGATCCACGATACCAGATTGTACATTTGCTTGTGTGCCTCGGCCCCAGACATGTTCCTCAATTTACAGTTTTACTTAGCAACCAACATGGAAAAATTTTAGGAAATCAAAAAAATTCTAGCTGGAAAATGTTGGTACTCGGAGAAGTATTCTTCCAAGTAAGAAATCTTGCATCCTTGTGGGAAATTTAGAGTATCTTGCTGCCAGGGCTGCTTAGCAATGAAGTGTTATATAAAGCATCTCTATTCAGCATTTAAAAATTGAGCCACTATTGGCAGAATATAACCATATGATATGTTTAAAGGTATGTTTTGCAATTTATTGTTTTGTAAATATATTTACAGTGGGATTAAAAGTTACTTGGACAGGATATACGCACACCTCATGTAAGCGCAGCAAACAACACGGAGGTTTGGCGCATTCTGACCAATTACGCATTGAGAAATGAGGTGCGATGTTCCACCTGGCTCATGCAGTTCACGCTCTTGTGTGTTCGATTTGGCAAAAATTATTAACTCAGAATTAGTTTTAAAACAAAACAGGGTTTTCCCATGATGCTTTGCTCAGGGGCCCATCCAACACTTTCACGATGCAAAATATAAATCTTTGACCCTCAACATAATCTGTAACAAATACAGTAGTATAAATGGAAATAACGACTAAAATACTATAAACAGAAAAATAAATAAAAGGTTGGGCCTGATTACCTTAATTTTCAAAAATTTGAATTGGTTAAAATTGGGTTGTTTTACAAAATAGTAATGTTGACACAGAGCGGTCTTTGTCAAGCAATGAAGCTTCACAATATTCCCTACTAACCGGGACAGTATCGAGCACCAGGCAAGGCTGAGTGAAGCGTCTTTGTGCAAACAGGCAAACTTCTGTGCAAGCATGTGTCAATCAAAGCACGCCATCGTTGTAAGGGGAAAATATGCACCCTAAAAAATTGCTTGTGCAAAAACATTTTTCTGTCAATCAAACCCCCTTTTATTCTCAAGTGCAATGCCAGGTAGATGATGTTGCCAGACTGTGGTATCACAATTGATTGACCGATACACATGGCAACCTACAATGTGTAATTCCATCGATGTCATTGTCTGATCACTTCTCAGAATAGTTACTGAAGATTTATCATAGAAAATAAAAAACAAGGCAGATTTTGCAAAAAGGCTTTGATTTTCCACTAAGTAGAGGGCGCTATAGCACATGTACAGGGATGTACAGGGACTCTAAAAAATAAAGCTAAGTGTTGACAAACTTGGGCGACACAGCATGAAACAAAAGCTAATGTAGCACTGCATAGCATGGTCCTAAACATGATTTAGCTCAATTCTATTTCACAAAGCACTCTTGGAAGGCATGAATGAGTTACTATAACTTGGTCAGTCAACATCTTGAATGGCCACTCTGAGCTATATTTTGATTCTGTGCTGTTGAGTTTTCTCCTTAAAGGTGACATTGCCACAAAACGAGAGGATGTTGAGAACCCCAGATATGGGTCATAAAGTAATTCATATAGATTAGACCTCAACTATATCTTTACCTTGTATTTGGCTACAGACCACTGTCGTAAAAGAGCGAAGAAAACCAGGTGATTTTGACTGGGTTTATATTTACCATAACCCAACTTGGACGGAAATTTCGTATTTGATCCTATACGAAATTAGAAATTTCACAATTTTTGTACCAAAGAAACATTTCTCAGCTTAATCCTTTCAGATGGGGATATTTTTGATGG
Source organism: Ophioderma brevispina (assembly GCA_023653785.1). NCBI lineage: Eukaryota > Metazoa > Echinodermata > Ophiuroidea > Amphilepidida > Ophiodermatidae > Ophioderma > Ophioderma brevispina. The sequence goes on along the minus strand of JAMKCH010019972.1, from coordinate 12,318 downwards.
AAAGCTTTACATCAGGCAAAAAATCAGAATTTTAACATTTTTAGGGACACCTGTTATTTGAAATCTCTCGTTGCACCTTTAATGCTTAACATATTTAAGACCTGTGTGATCAAAAATCGGACTGTCAAGAGTAACCACTGGTGGCGCACCGCATTGTGAAGAGAAAGATTGCATACTTTTGTGAACAGCAGTAAACTGGTGTTAAGGCAACGCAAATATTTCAAAATGGTTATTTACAATTAAAATATTTCGCTAACGGATAATTCTAGAATTTGAGATTTTTTGTTTTTGTGTTGTTTGCCAACCTCTGATGGTATACAGTAGAGATGTGTTATTAAAATTCTGAATCTGGAAATCAATTTGAGTATGTAGACAAGCACTATGTATATGCAAGAAAGTAAATTTGTTAGAATAACTATAGACAAATAAATTTAAGCATCCACACTAAACAAATTGCATAGTGGGGAGTCCTATCATAGCTGGGATAGAACCTTATAATGGTCAAAAACATCTGGGCTTTTAAAAGTGTAAGATACAAGAAAATGCAATTTTATCCCAACAACAATATTTTTTAAGAACTGTTGTGTCATTGTTTAAAGCAATATGACAAATTGAACTGATTTAATAAAGCACAAATATGTGAAGTACTGATAGTCATCGATGCATTTATTTTGAGACAAAATTAGGAAAAAAACATACCATACACACAATTCATTTTCGTTGCTAGTTTTAATCTTTATTACTTTATATATTATTGATGTCTACTACACGTTAAGATATAAATGCCCAAATAAATATTCATGTGATGCAGATAATTCAATCTGATTATTTTCCGAGTCTACTCAGTTACAACAATCATGGTCCACATATCAAGCTTCTTTTGAAATGTTCAAACATCACAGGATAGTTGACATCAAGCTGATAGTATTTGTATCAAAATGAAAAGGACAAAAACTAATAAAATTTTAAAAGAACCACTGTTAGTGACCGTTTCAGAAAAACAAAATATGATTTGACTATTAACAAAATTGTTTCCTGTACGCTGTGCAGAGTTGAAGAGCAATTTTGTTCATTCTTTTAATAACTTGGCCAATATCTCCACAGACCGTGAAACTAATCTACACCAATCTAGCTCTACACATTGCAAAACCTCCCTGGCAGTCACAGCTGGAGGCCAGCCTGGTCCAATTCGCCCAAATCCAATTTTGAATTGTATGCATCAAGCATGATCTCAGCATACTATATATCGTCCACTGCTGGACGAAGGCCTCACCATTTTCCATGCTGATTTCGCCTACCCTTCACCTGGACTAGTTGTCAGGGTTGGAATGGACCCTGGTACCTAGAGTGATGAGTGCAGGTACAGACCCGGGATGGTCCCCACTCTTTTTCGATAAGGTCTGCAACTTTTTTACGTGTTCATGATGACTCCCCTGATACACGGGACCAACATCTTTACATGACTCTCCCGAACCATGATGCTCCGGACACCCATGCAATCACCTGCACATTTTACCCAATGGTTTGGGAGCGATGAGAAATTCCATATCACACTGCTGTGCAATTTATGCAATTCCAACCTTCTAGTAACTATTGATTATGACCAAAACCCGATCTTACGGGGCCTCGACATGGTCCGCCGATCGAGGCTTCTCTCTGCCGACGGTTCAGCGCCTTAGACCGCTCGCCACCTCGCCCGCAAGCATGATACAGACATAAAAAGATTTTGGCAAGGTTGGATGGATGGCCTCGGTATGATGGATCAATCTACCACTTGCACCCTGGTATTGTTTTTATTGGAGTCCTAATTTAACTAATATATTGCTAACTTCCTAAACTGAATCTGAATTCATATGGGTGATGAAGGTAGACCAGGGAGGTGCATAAACAGCTGCCATCTTTGTCATGCGTGGACATAACGTGGGTGACATCCAGGCGAGGTGTGGGGAGCTATCACACCACTTCAAGACTGGATGGAGCAATGGGATCTAAAGAGCTACAATCTTATTACAAGTCACAGTTAAATATTTCCTTACTAAATTTGTTGAACGACATCTCTTCATTCTTTTTATAGGTGGGCTATAGAACAGTCTCAGTTGATGACTTTCATCACCTGATGCCCACTTTAGAAGAAATGGAAAAAAGGCAGAAACCAGGTGCCCTATCTAAACTGGCCCGCCAAATTTTAAAAAAAAAATATTTTTGCTCATACCATCATTATTTTTTTGTTCAATTTTCTTTAATTTGTGGGCAATATCTATGTTTTGGGGTATTAGGATCATGCTATGCAACGTTTTATTCTCACCCTCGCCCGTTGTTTTCTTCAAATACAGTTTTGCTAACATGAGCTCTGAGGTCACTTCCCCATTAAAGGCGTATCCTATTGAAAATTATGCTTTAACCATTCAAAAAGTTTATTATTACCATTTGCTGAAAAGTTTACTTTCATGTTGTTTGCTGTTAAACCTAGGCCTTTTTTAAGGTCATAAAGAGTGTTTAGATAAATTGGATGCCATGGGAAATGGTGAGTGTTCACTCCTCAGCTTCTCTAATGAGATCAACAATCTGATGATAACCCACTTGTTAAAATTTAAAACTTTTGACATCCTCTAAGTCCAACAAAAAAATAAATATTACGACGTGATCTTGATGAAAATGGCGTTTCATCAAGCCATCTGTTTGTTATATATTATTACTACCAACTGCAATTCAAAAAAAGTCGTTGTGAATTGAATTGCATATACCGATTCCATGCAGGCAAAACATGGTATTGCCACAAAATGATAAACAAAACCTTTAGTATGGTCAAATATGATTTTTGGCCAATTGTGGCCAATTTTGGATTTTTTGTTGGGGGCACCCTGGTTTCCCACTTTTTTTCTTTGAATGGTATAACCATCATTAAGGTCATCACTTGCCTGGGTTTCAACGGAGTTAGATATGACCCTCTATAGTCCATCCCTATTAATTATTAATATCTCATAAAAAATGAACCCCTCCAAATATTAATTCATTGTCCTGCCCATGTTTAATGAAGTAGCAAAAAAATGTGAGCAATTTACCAACCCATTTAGGGGGTTTGCCATCACTTAACATCCAATCTCACTACTGGGGCATAAAGTGAATAGAGTGCAAAGTTCATTTGTTGGAGTGCTGCTACAGTCAGGACAAAAGCTAAATCACCAAATACCAGAATTCTAAACACAGCATACAAATTGTAACAATGTTATTTAGTAGTGTCAATAAACAAAATACAAATAGAAAGTTGATTACATAGCGAACAATTAAAAAGGCCTATTAAATTTTGAACAGCTCCCTTATAAAACAATACAAATTTGGCTCAGAACATAGCTACATCTGTGGCTAGTTGAGCATCAGGTAAAATAACTTTTTTAAGTATTGCATCATCAACTATTTGAACATTTTAACCACTTAACCACAGAGGCACCCTGCTTGTTCAAAAGGCATAAAACTTATGCCCTTAAGACATCGAGTATTGGGTCTTTAACTGCTCTTTGAACCAACCCATCAATAAGTGTCCCATAGCAGTGTTAAATCCTAAATGTGACCCCTTCCTAGGTTGGTTATGATCCCAGAAAGTGACCTTGACCTGGATTTCAACAAGCAAGTTCAAATGAGCTCTGACCACACCACCATTCTTTTGAAAAATTGCCAGCAGCCATGGTGAAGTGGTTAAAAGTTTTTGTCTGAATCACACGCCCGAACATATATGCTATTGGAAATCCCAAAAAATGTCGGAAATTGCAGTCCACAAATTTTGACTGAACCACCTAAATATTCTTAACACGTTTCATTCTGAAAACAGCAACTCTTTTGGTTCTGCCATAAAAAACACTGCACGATAATTTCAAACTGGTTTTCCATGCTATCATTCTGTATTAGAGGGGATACACAGAAACCACTACTGGTAGCTACTTTAAATTAACTCTCAAAATGGGGCCTCACCTACTGTGGGTTGGAAGGACCTTGGCGGACCTTAGAGTGATGAGTGCAGTTAACAGAACCAGGTGATCCCCCTACTCTTTACAATAAAGTCTAACTTTACTATGCTCAGGGATTAATTGTCTGACTGCAAGACCAACAGTTTACTCATTCTCCAAACCACAAGGTGGGTTGATGACGCGCTCATTGCCTTACCAGCTATTCTACACAAAGGAGGGAACAGGAGAAATTCAAGAATTCTCCTATTTAATTTCCAACTTTGTTGAACTATGCGACTATGCCATGAAAACCCAACCCTGCAGGGCAGCTTGGTCATATCCCCTGCTGATAGTACAGCACCTTGGAATGCTCGACCACCTCAGGTCAGTTTTCCTTGGAGGGACTGCTACTGGTATCATGGGAACCAGTACCGTCCCCAGGGCCGCGTCGGCGGCGGCTCTACTAAAACCTAACCATGTAAGGTTTCTTCTAAGAAATCTGATGAGGAGGGTAGTGGTTACCCTGGGTAGAATGAAAAAGAAGATATACCTACAAGGCCGTCAGCTCTGTAGAGCTAATGGTGGACATCCCGCACATGCGGCCTTGAATGGTGGCATGGTTGCCAAAGGCTGGCCCACCGCCGAAAACTTGATAAGGGCATCCGGTCAATTATTCTTTTGCTCCAATAATTACTCACACAGAATATTGCTGAGTGGGAGGTGAATCCGACCACCCCTTAGGGGGGACAAACCGGATTTAAAACTTTGGTTAACTAACATCACAACAAGGTCTGATAATACCTTGAAATCCCTATGAATCTTGAGGGGGTAAATGAGCATTTAGGACTCTAACACCATGACTAGTGTTTGATCACATTGCACGTCTTCATGCTATTGTTCAAACGGGTATATGTTGCACACCTGATTTGACATAGGTCATCACATCATCATAAATGCCACCCATCCAATTCCTGAAATTGAAACGACAAAGTATCGTTCTGCCAATTCTTAACCAAGATTAACTTCCATTCCCATTTTTTCCTGATTTCTCTTCTCTTCATTCCAAAAATGTTAAAAAATGTTCTCTAGTGTTATAATATAGAAATATGTCACAAATACACATTACCTTTGTGTACAAAATTTCTCATGCCATCGTTACATTAGGATACAGATGCTTACCGCAAATTAATCCCACACCTAAAAAACCTCTGATATATTATTAAGTAAAATACTTTCACCTGAGAGTGTCACGGTCACATGGTCCCGCAAGTAGGCCACTACGGTAGAAATCTTTTTTATCAACTAGTACCCAGTAATTCAATCTCCAGTAGATGTTAGTCCGTCCTTCGATCGCGCAATTGTCATAACGAATGGGACACACACCAGCCAGATCCAGACAATGATCTGATCAAGATGTCGAAATCTTGTTATTGATTGTGGATGAAACCACACTTGAGAGAATTATTCAGAAGTCGATTTCTGCTAACGTACCCTTTAAACAGTACCTTCAGTGAACGTCTGTGTACGGAACAACAATAGCTAGAAGATTTCCTCCTGTCAAATTCAAAACCCCGACGAATCAAATAGAAATTGTAGTAGAAGAACCGTAATCGCTTGTAGATTTCCTGTGTCCTTCAACTCTGCGAGCCACAAATGATATTTGCAAGGGGCGTACTTGTCAAAGGTGGCGCTCTTGATCGATGTGTAAGGTTCTTTGAGTTGGACTTTTGAGGCTTGCCGCGTTCAATGTGTATCGGCATTTGAGGGAGAGGGGCTGTCTATATCCTTCTTTGGAGGGGCTTTCGGAGCTGGCCAAACAAATGTTGTTAAACTAGTCGCTACGAGTGGATCTTCTTTGCTCGCCGTCATGAGGGTCTTCCCGTTGAAAAAGTGTCAGTGTAATAGCTGCGTGTCAAACACAATGTTTGAACCGCTCTGATTCCATTATGCAATTGGGGAGTGTCCAAAAGCTTAGCTACTCCGCTGACTGTTGCATGGACTAGTCATCATCGGTATGCGGAATCTAAACAGATATGAATAGTGACTTGTTGTTATAGATCAGACTGGATCAAAATCGATGCCCCGGACCGCTTTTGTTGTTCTTTTTTCCTTGGGTTTCTATACCTTCTACCCTGGAGTGACACACTATGCAAAGGATGGTTGCAGAGAGTAAAAGGTTGCAACATATCACCGCCAATTTCACAATCGTGCCTGATGTCGGGTCCACATTCTGGTAACAAATAAATTGCACAGTGGCATTTTTCAGAGGATGCGCGTGCCAGATTCGCCTTATGTTTCTACCATTACTAGGCTGGACCGTTCCCTTGCCCTTGGTTGTCATTTAAATCTTAAAGATCCTAGTTTGTACGGCATGTCCAGTTGTGCATACATACTAATCGGTTTCCACAATTGCACGTTTTCGTAGAACGCTCGTGATTATCCGGCTTACACACTAGCCGCTTGTTGCTTTCTTGGACTCGACACTGGTAGTAGCTACCTTACCTCTCGAGTGCTTTTAATTTATTGTCCTCTGTCCCCCAGCACTTGGATGGTTCATTTGTGGATTTTGGTTCCAAGCTAAAATCTTTTTTATTGAGCCACAGACATTTCTGCGTACCTCTAGATTTGATCCACTATCCCCCAATGCACTCCAATCCCCTAACCTCACTCGCATCCAGAATCAAAATCACAACCTTGGTTTGTCAATGATCTGGGTCTAGCAGTATCTGGAAGTCACAGTGCTACATACCTTCTTATTACTCCGACGCTAACACAACAGCGGATCCCGAATGGCCTCTTTGCGATCACTCTCCCACCCTTATGGTCAATCGCCTCTGGGTCTTTTCATGCACTTGCCCTTTGATCAATTTCATGTATGTCTGCTTACTTGGTCTTGCCCAATCATACGGGATTCGTGTACCTAATTCTGACCTAAGTTTCATTATTCTTTTCTCGGGTCGTTCAATCGGTGGGCCCCCATTATACACCTTGGCGTTCTATTGGGCTTACAATGGACTTCTATTATTCTCGTTGATGGGATAGTTCATGCATGGTGTTGTGCATTGAAAAAGCCTTAAATTAGAGGCTTAACTTAACTTACATCAGTCTGAAATTGAGTTCCGAAATTTGTCGCCCGGATGGATGTGGATTTAATGCTAACAAGAGTTCAAATAAATACATGTACTTCTGATACAACGCAGGAACGCTAGCCGGCTTATTGCACATAAGTCAACATATGGTGTGTGACACAACTTTTCGTACTATCCCTTTTTCTGATAGCACCAAATTTAACCCACTGTTACTACAAAACGAGCATATTCGGCGGGGGGTAAATCAAGAGATCTCTTCGTCTCTTTAGCCGGTGCATCTGTAGTGTTGACCCATATCAGAGTAACCGCTTATTCACTCACCTCATAATTATCGTTTAATAGTTTTCATCATTTTCCCAGATATTTCTTATTGGTTATTCGATTGTACCAATTCTTTAAAATCTGTGATACGCAGTACAATTTATCACTTTTATCTTGACCGTTCTGTAATATAGAGCGTGACACAAAGTTAAGGGGCCCTCCAGTACTCGAGTCTTTCTTTTTGAATACCTGAAAAATTACTTTAACTCACGTTTCCAGAACCATAGACTTTTAGTCGGTCTGGTACATCCAGAACTTGTAGACTGAGTTAGATACTACCCGACATTCGTGATCTACCGCAATGCTGCACAGATACGTTCTCGCTCTTTCCCGGTCCCTTCTTCACAACAGTGGGGGGTCTTAGGGCGATTACTACTACAACTCCCTGTACTTACGCGACGCGTCTGAGTTACATCTAAGTCAGAAGTCAATTCCTTAATCTATAAATGCGATCTACAAATATTTCTGTTGTGACACCATGACCACGGTCTCTATTCCGCTTCAAACCTCCTCAACTTTTCGTTTTCTAAAATGCAAATATGAGGATGTTTCGGATATCACGAGACCACTTACACGACTAAGGCGTTGAGATTGATTGATACGTCCCATATGAACTCTCTACGACGCAATCCTTACACGTAGCTGAGGCGTGCGAAACGATTCTCGAGACGTCTACTTTATACTCACCTTTTCCTAAAATCAATGGTCCACGATTCTTTTCATCCCTCTCTCTTTTTTTTTGTTTCGTATCCTTCTTTCCTTTCCTTCTCTTATGCATAACGCCCTCTCTATCCATCTTACAGAGTGATGCTTCCACCTTGTACATATTGACTCACTCCTTTCCTTACATTTTTGATAACAAGCATTGATTGGACCGATTTGTCACTATCCCACCTGTCCTGCCAGGCCAGTCCCCCTAAGGTTCCAGCTCCACCATAGTCTTCTTTAACATTATTGCAGTCACCTCTGTGATATTTTGTTTCTTTATCCCTATTATGACACTGCCTATCTTGTTATTTTCTAAAAACCACATTATGTTTTTTAATCACCTCAATACTGAAGCCTGATTTCTTTTCCAATTGTTGACTGATAACATATGTATTTCCCTTTCTGAGACCGGGGGAACGTGCCCCCCGCATTTCACAAGGGAACCATAGTCACATCACTGTTAAAAGATGATAAGTTGGTCTCGACCTCCAGGTGACCTACACCAGTGCGTGACAACAGTGGCCCCCTGTATACGCACCTTCAGTTCTTCTGGTTCCGCTTCCGTAAGTCGTCTGAGTTTTGGCTTCATGTCCCTCCCCGGTACGCCTGGTCGTCCACTCCTCATTGGTGGGGCTGCCGTATGGTCTGGCGTGGGCCAGTCCCACTATTTTGTTCCTCTAATTAGTGCCTAAATCGGTACTGTTTCACTTCTTATGGGATTCTCCATGTGTAGATGCTTTATTTATTAATATTCATAGCTACATTTCACATGTATGGTGCTTTTTGGACCTCTCTACTCAGTCTCCTGCCTCAGCTATGGTCCCAGTGTTACTCACCTTCTTTCCCTTTTTACTCCTCTCATCGTGTTTGGCTCCTTTTGACCTCTTTCCTTTCACGACCGCGTTACACTCTTATCGACTTTGATCATCTGGTATTCTATCTATTATAACCTACCAGCCTAGCACATTCAGCAGGTTGTGCCACTTTTCGATGTTGCGATGAACATATTGATCGTCTGAATGCATGGTATCATAAGCCGTATGTCTTAGTCAATTATATATTCTTTACCGCGGCGTTTAAACCTTTAGTCATGCTCATAAAACACTAATGCGGACCATGGAGATAATGACCTAATTGGTCATTATATATGTACTATGACTCCGTGGGGACTATAGTTTATTGAGTCCCCCACATCTGTAATATTTGTGGTTTTCTTCTTTTGCGCTGTCCCTTCTTTCTGCACAGTACCGGCCACCGGCATGGGATTGCATTCATTTTTGCGATAAGTGAATGTTTGATTTACTTTGATGATCGCTGATTCTCTGGTTGCTTCATAAATGGAGGTTCCTTGAGAACCTTCTCTTCGGTTCTTGGCGCTGTTATCCGTGTTCTTTGAGACTGTCTATTTCTACCTGTGTAGTTTCCGCTTACCGTCATATTTTACGGCCCGAGACTATTTTTTCCGGTTCTTCTTTTTTTTTCCCTTGTTTTGGCGTCAGCCCTTCCACGACACCCCCAGCCTCCCCTCAGCTTCTTGTGTATAATGCTGAATCCGCGGTGATGTTTGGTATTACGAGGATAGGAAGTGAGATCCTCTTGTACCAACACACCATGGGCCTCGTGCCGCGGAGTCCCAATTGTCTCCCCGCCCGAAGGAATATGTTATTAGTCACACAGATTCGAATCCATCTATGTCAACAGATCGTTTGACGCGACCCGCTGGGGGGAAGCGTGTTTTCCCCTTTTTGTTGAAGAAACAACTTCGAGTCGTCAAAGCCCCTGACCGCGGGACTAGTTTTACGTCTCCCACCCCACCGTTACCTAACCGGGCCCGAACGGGACATCCACAGGGATATTCCCGCCAACGAAGAGTGACATGCAATTGGGGGTAAGATAATTGTTGAGTGTCGGAAGAGGAGACTCGTTCTTTGCCAGGAAAGAAAATCCGGCCTGTCCCTGAAGAACAATTTGACGCTGTCCCGAGAGAATTCTGACGCGCTGACAAAGAGATATTCTTGATCTCCTAGCATAGCATCGTTCCCAGAGGCGAGAGCGACAGGAAGACTGTCTTGTGAGTGACATGTTTAGTGATGCCTCAGCCATAGGTTCGAATGGGGGCTTCACTAAAAAGTCTAGACAGTGTTAAGGTCCCAGGGGGACCGTCTTCCTGGCCGGAGGCTTGTATTTAACATCCCCTCTAGAAGGAGACGGATCGAAACATCGTAATTGATGGTAGATCCGTCATAGAAACCTCTAAGGATCGCTAAGATAGCGGACTTTTAGTTGCTAACAGTCGAAAGTTTCAAGTCCGCTAACAAAGCGATCAGTGAGAAAAGTCAGAGGAGCTCGGCTACCGATGCCCGAGTCGGGAGACACCCTCGTCGCTCAACCCAGCGGAAGTGGGTCAAGACGCTTAGATAAGCGTCCATGGTGGTGGACTTCATTTCTTCCGCCGATATGAGCGAGGCAGCCCTCTGCGAAAAGCCAGAAGCTCGGCATCGCCTGCCGGTAATGGCCACGCAGTTCAACGACTAGTGCTCCAGCGACGACTGCGCTGACCCTCCGTCGGAAGGGATACGTAGCGTCCGGGCGGTCGGTAGAAGCGGCACAGCCGCCAAGCGATCCACAATTGGACGAAACCAAAGGTGTTTCGGCCAAAAAGGGAGCGATGAGGATGACACGCCCACGCCTCCCGCCCGATTTTCGAAAACTACATGATGCAGACGGAATCGCGCGGGAAGGCGTAGGCGGTGAAAACCCGTCCAGTCTATCGCCCGAGCGTCGACTGCGGAGCACCAGGTCGTGAGTCCAGGTGCAGTACAGAGGGAGCGGGGACTCAGTTCGATGCGAAAAAAGGTCGCTCTGAGGAACATACAATCTCTCGAAGATCCCCCGCACGACATCTCGGTTCAGTAAATCCACTCCGAGGCCGTCCATTCTGCCACGACACAGATCGTCGGCAAGAAAGTTGACGGCTCCGGAATGTGTAATGCGGACATCGTGATGGCCCGCTCCCGGCACCACGCTATGATTCGCATGGCGTCGAGACACAGGGCCCGGGACCGAGTCCCGCCCTGCTTGTTTATGTAGGCCACCACTGTGGAGTTGTCCGACTGTACCAGGAAACTGGAGTTGGTCACCATTCCTCCTCGAGTGAGCTAGGGGTTCGTCCACTGCCCACACTTGAGGCGAGTGACATGGGCACTGGGCCTCGGTCTGGGCCCACGTCCCCGGGCGCAAAGGTCTAGGGTGAAACCCCCCCAACCCGACTTCTACGCGTCCGTCGTGATGAAAACATCAAGACGAAGGCTGCAGGGAAAGAGATCCCCTGAGACATGTTGGGGCCGGTGAGACCACCATGCCAGGTGTTCCCGAACCCCTGGTAGTGAGAGGGATCAGACGGGAATCGTGTGCTTGACGCTGTAGTCCGTCCCGAGGTGCATTTAAGCCGCTCATGTGGAAGCGACATACGGGACCAGCTCGACCGAGACTGTGCCATCAATCCTAGAAGGCTAAGCCAGTCTCGAGCGGGTGCCTGCGAAGCACTCATGGACGTCGCAGCCTGACCAACGACACCACCCCTGGCCGTCGGCTCTGCATGCCCGGAATCAGTTGGCAGCCGAGCACCCAGATACCTCAGGTCCTGAGAGGGGTACGGCTCGATTTGTCGAGTTGACAATGAAGCCCACCTCGGCACGACCTGAACGGTACGGCTGACCATCTCGGCCGTCGCCTGTGGCGACGGTCCGTAGATTAGCCAGTGGTCCAGGTACATGCAGAGGGTTGACCCCCTGACGCCTGGGGAAGGCGCCCACCTCCCGTGTCACCATCTTGAAGACCCTGGGAGAGGTGAGAGTCCGAAGGGGAGGCACGTCCACCGTACGACTGGCCCTGGATATGAAATCTTAGCCAGCGATGGTCGGATTTGGCGACTGTAACTGAGGTAGAGCGTCTTTCAGATCCAAATAAGACGCCCAGCTCCCCTTCCAAGGACAGCGTCAGTATCGACGCGAGGTTTCCATCCTGACAACCTTCTTCGGCTTGATGTACTGATTCAGAGGCTTTAGGTTTCAGGGGTGCCAATCCCCGGTCTTTTGGGGGGCAAGAAAACGTCGACCAAAACCCCTCGGTTAAGGGGGGTCCGACGGGGAGATGGCACCCTTCTCCAAGAGCGCGCGACTGTCCAGAAGAAGTTGATTCTTCGGTTCCCCTGGAAGGGGGGTAGGTCGCGGGTGGGAAGTCGGCGGGGGTTCCCGGTG